>JABUQX010072729.1:17500-25000 GCA_015478945.1 Trachelipus rathkii
CCCCTGGGGGATTTCATTAAATAATTTGTATAAACGGGAGTGGTCATATATATATATATATATATATATATATATATATATATATATATATATATTTATTATATTTATTTATATATATATATATATATATATATATATATTATATTACTATAAGATATATATATTATCATATCTATTATTTATTTTAATTTATTTATTCTACCCTACACTTTTTCCCGCTTGGCGGGGTAAGTGGTACGTGCAGCCTCCCTCATTCACACCCCCTCTCATCTCGCCCCCACCTCACCCCTCCAACCCCACTCTATCCTCGCCAACACCACTGCCTCCTTCCTCCCTCATCCTCCTGGTCCCTCCTCCAGCATCTCCTTTATTCCAATCCATCCCTCTTCTTGGTCCCCCTTCCTCTCCTTCCTATTCCCTCCGCCTCCCAAACTCTCACCACTCTCTGTTCCTCCATTCTCACTAAATGCCCATACCATCTAAAATTCCCTTCTCCGCTTTTCCACAACCCCTTTCTCCATTCACATCTCTCCCTCACCACCATATTCCTAATCCTCTCTCTTCTGCCTAACCCCAACAAACCGCTCTCAACCCCTTCCTCTCAAAACTTCCAACTTCTTTCCTGGACCTGGCCATTCAACCCAAACGTTTCAACCCATACCAACACCGCGGTACACAAATTTTTCAAAACATACCTTTATCTTAAGTATCTTAACTTTTTGTGAAAATCCCCCCTTTCCATAATTCTCTCAGACCACTCAGCAGCTCTCATTCCTTCTCCTACTCTAAGTTCTACTACCTCCTCCTTCATCCCTCCCCCTCCCCAAATCCATCCCTAAATATCTAAAAACTCTTTACTTCTTCCAATACCACACCTCCTATTCTAATCTCTAACCCCATCCCCTCCTCTTCTTCCTCCTCAAACACTAACACTTAACTCTTACCTTGGATTTATTTTAAGCCCCTTCTGTCCACACATTCTCTCTCAAAATTCCTCACCCCAATACCTCAGCCCTTCCGCGTTCTTCGCCACTAGGGCAGTATCGTCTGCAAACAGTATCATGTTCACTTCCTTCTATCATTCCCATTCATTAAATCCACCCCCCTCCCCTCCCTCACCATTCCTCCGCAAACACTCTCCATAAACAAATTGGAATAGCCCGGTGACATTACACACCCTCGCCTCAATCCTCTCACAACCCCAAACATCTCACTCTCCCTCCCTAACATATAATCGTATACTATTATATATATATAATATATAATATATATATAATATATATATATATGATATATATATAATATATTATATATTATAATAATATAATATATATATAGTATATTATATATATATATATATTATATATATATAATATATATATATATTAATTTATATATATATAATATATATATAATATGTATATATAGTAGCGTACCGCCAGCGATGAAACTTACCTCCCATTGGTCTTAAGGTGTGATAGATTGGCCCATGAACAATTCCAGCCTTCTCGTCCCTAAATGTATCGCCTTTCTCAGCGTTCATATCACACTCATACCTCCAGACAACATCTACAGACAGCGCACTATATCCCCATACATATACACATACGATATATCAAACCCCTCTTCTAGACCATCTTACAGACATCCCTATCCTTATATCCCTGTGTGTGGGTGAGAAAGAATTTTGCCCACGAACGTATGTTTGCGTTCATAGCAGGCGATTAAAGGGAAGGGCTAGTTGAGTTTGGCTGCCCACTACCACTTATTTTTTGCCAGGAAGCTATGCATGCCCGGGAAGGTTTGTGGTCCGCCGTAACGCGACCTTCTATCTTTCGGTGAAATGTATGAACGCAGTGGGTCATGGAATGTAAGGGAATAAATGTTTGAGAGAGAAGGAGCGAGGTGATGAAGATGCATTTAAGAAGGGCAAATTTGATTTGCTCGCCTGACTGACAACAAAGATGAAAGGAAACGGTGAAAATAAAGTGGATACTTCCTCACCGTGTGTTAAACTGTGTATATTGTTTCATGGTGGTGCGACATTAGATAGTTTACAATGAAGCCTTGAGGAGGATTGAAGAAAAAAGCGCACTTGCACATTCTGATGAGTGCCACATCGTGATCAATCATGAGCCATAATCTGGTAGATATTTCTAGTTGTTGAGTCTGTAAGTACTAAATTATATGGTTGAATTAAGTTTTGGAAAACGAGTAAGGTAATAGTTACAATATGGCTTTGAACATACTCGGTACCTATCTGGGGCTAATGCTTTGTAATGAGAGCTGATGATTTTCTGGGTATTAATCTGAAGATGTTTTATCGATGATGGCGCTCGAGAGTAGGAGACTATCTCAGATTGATTGTGCTAGTTGGGTGCACCTCACTGGCTTGCGATAGGTGATAATAAAAGGGATGTGTATTACACAGCTGCCCTCCGGTTTTTCAGGGTATCGAAGCATACGAATGAACTGTTTAGGAGGCTGATCTGACTTTTTTTCGTGCCAGCACGAGCACAGGTTCGTGAGATATCGTAATTAACTTTCTCATTAAACTCATAGTAGTTTCATAAGTCGAACACTAATACTACTAATTATATATATATATAGCTATATATATACTACATTTCATACTTATTATTTATATTCACCTGGAATAATTATACTACTTTCAATATCTTTTGATTACACGTTCTACAGCGTGAGCAAAATTACAATATAATATATATTATATCTGCTCCATACTAATCATTAAGCCCTTTTCTTTATATTCTTTAACCTATAAATAATACCTCAAGAGGTCGGGACCACACTTACCGCTCTTTATCCGCTAGTCCGCTCCGAAGGGACTACCAGAAGGTGCGAGAACAGCGAGGTGCGGAGTCGTAAATTAGCAGACATCGCACGTGCGGAAATCAAAAAATAGTTCCGCTCTTTTGTTTCGCCTTTGTTAAAAAATGTACAATATGTTTTAACTTACTATCAAGATTCTTAATTGGTTCAAATATAAACTAATAAACGAAATATACATCTTCTATTTTAAGTTTACTACTAATTATACCTTTTATCCTGAAACATTGTCTTTTTAAACTAATTAAACTTTCATAAAATTCTCCAATACCTCCATAACGGACAATAATATCACACTAGCCACTACACAATTAAACAAGCTTGATTTTTATAGCAACTGCAATAGCTATTCCCCCGCTCCATCTACTCAACATTTTAATTAAGTTATTCTTATTACTATACCATAATATTAAACATGATAACTAGACAATCTTCATAAAATATACAAATTTCTGTTGATAAATATCCAATAAATAATAATAAATGATAGTTAACACAAATATAAAATAACTATATAAACCACACATCAGATACTAACATAATGCCTAATAATACAAAGGTAAGTAATTATACCTATGAGAGAACGAGCTACTTACGATAACAGCGTAAGGGAGATGTAAGATAGAAAAAGTAAAAAAGTAGGCTAAATAAATCGTATATAGGAAAGGTAGAGGTAGGAAAAGATACGGGGTAGGGAGTATAAGTAGAGGGGGGATAGAGGCAAAGTAAAAAATAGTTAGTATGTAGAGAGCTGCGCGAGACGAAAAGCGGGAAGAACAGAGATCAGATGAAAGGAATAGGAGAGTGATTGGGTGAGAGAAGATAAGGGTAGATTTCAAAATTGAAGAGAGAGTTAATAAAATAATTAGGTACGTCGGTTAGTTTTGAGTGAAATAGTGTAGTATTATTGAATGCAGTCAGAGAGGAAATTGTGAGATGAAGGGTTAGAAGTCGTTATGTGGTATTAGCTAAGATTAGGGGATTAAGGATATGGGTAGAGAGAAAAAAAGAAACGGATAGATATGACTCCAGTTTAAAAGGTATTGATGAAAGTAAAGCTTTACGACGATGCAAAGATGCTTTTGGGATTACTTTGAGAAAGCAAGTAATTATTATCTATTGGTGGAGGTGGACGAGGTAAATAGAGCGCGGGTAAACTATATAGACGTAGGGTGATAGAGATAGATAAAGGAATGCTGAGAGGCGTAAGAGAGGAAGAAGTAGCTCAGGGTGATGGTATACGGGGAAGGATGAGGGGGAGTAAGTTAGGTGTATAGAGATTATAATAGAGGCTATTATCAATCGAGGGGGTGAGCTCAACACACTACCTATACTAGATGGGATAAAAGTATGTAGCATAAGTATATGAAATATAAATATAGCTATACTATATATATAATATAATTATTATTATATATATATATATATAACTAAATAAATAATATATAATACTATAGAATAATATTAATACTATCATAATATAATAATTACGAATGGAATTTGTTAGATCAAAAGGTTAATAATATTAGTATATATATTATACTACCATATATATAGTATGCTACCCAGACTGATACGTAGCATTATTATCATCGATTCTCTACAGGCGTCGAGGACTTTCTCAGTGGATTTACTATATCTAAAAAGTTTCGGACGAAATACCGACTTTCTTCTCTCATGGTGGACAGGGTGGTCACAAAATACTTTTTCAGAACCGTGTGACACAGCTTTTACAGCCAATTGATTTTAGGTTTGAGAGTACTTAAAATTATAGCCCAATGGACTGCTGGAAGAGAACTAACACCAGCACTCCTCTCACCACGCTATTCTCTCTTTTCCCCCCGTCTAAAATAAAAGATTAGTTAAAATTTTGTTACTTTGTTTGAACTGAATATGTTCATGAATATTTAACAATAACAATCTTGAGATCCCATTAGTTCTGCTGCTGTAGTAGCCGAATAATATATCTCGTATTCAAGGTAGGTAGATATTTTGAGGGCACAGCAGGTCAGACCACTTTAGATCGAATCTATATTTATATTTTAGAGCAGTAATCTTTTTAATCGACAGGAAGTAACAGATTCAAATAGCGATAACTCATAATCGATGGCATTGATTGATAGGACCAGAACATTCAAGAACTATCTACGGAGTGAAAGCTCGGAAATCTTTTGTTATATTATGTACAACTATTTAGAACGCAAAATCAAAACTTTTTCACATCATCATAACTACCTTACTAATAAATTTTTTCGTCCCATGATGCATAATATAATATTCAAAAACTGATTTGGGATCCTCATTAGCGTGTTATATAACTACCATCACAAATCTCTTTTGAGCTGATAGTTTGCACCTTACATGTGTCCTTTATAGTGGAAACAGAACTCTAAGATATGGACGCTGCGGACTTCGCGATAGCGCGAGGCTTTGACTGTCTGAATAATTGCGGAGCGACCCTACGCAGAGACTAAGCTTATCTACTATAATCGAAGTCTTAGCGAGGCCTGCGCTCATTTATAAAGCGGACTTTAGTCCATCCTAAACAAGGGGGGTAAACTTTGGTCCAACTAAGAGCGGGAGTGCCACACCTTCTCGATATTACAACAATATAAGTAATATAGTATACAATACGTTCCGTCGTCACCAATCTTAAACTATTTCTGCACATATATACTTGAAGCTCCCGTTACCAAAAATAATATCACAGTTATACATTATATATATCTATATTAAAATGATGGAACTGTGAGGTTAGCAAAATAATAGTACTCTCAAGCGTTAAAATAAGTAGTACCTACACTTACCTAAATAGCCCTAATTACATGCTCATCACTACTATGAAACAAAAAATTTACTTCCTCTATAGAAGTTACACATCTGGAACAGATCTCTACTAATTACTTATTATGTAATATACATACAACTCTTACATAGCATATTAATCTTCAATACATAGATAAGTAAATTACTAAATGACACCAGGCAGTGAAAAGTATGAATTGATTTGTTTGGTGAAGAAGGAGATCTGTTTGAAGTACGATCTGGATAGTCTCTAACTTCAACTGAGAGTCGGGCATAGTGAATGAGTGATTATCGGATCCATCATCTGATCGTCTCTATTGTAAAATTAAACGTTAGTCGACGAGGCATTGGAATGGAGAGGAAATGTGCACTCTCAGTTGAAAGGAAATGGATAGATAATTAACGATGAGCAAGCTATAAAACATCAACTAGTATACGACGTGAATAACCTACGTTGACCGTCGTCCGTAGAAGTTGATAATTAATTACTTTACTACTTCGATAACACTTGTTAAAATATAGACAAATCTTTGGATGGTTATTACTTTCAATATTTAATTCTATTAAATGCATTTGTCTTTACACCACGTCCAAAACTTAATCATACAACTGGTACTTTCATAGTATACGCCGGCCTCACCCCTACTTATTCATACATTACCCTACTCAAAATAAGGCTAATACCCCAATAATATCACATATAAGGTATCCCTTTAATAGTGATTACTATTAATATAGCAAGTATACAAACTATTATCCACTTATATCCGTCGGGCCGCCCGGGTACCGGTGGCGGAGGGAGCCCGACCCTACTACTAACTATAATATCTATACATAATACGAATAATACTTATATGATAATATAATATATATATATAAGTGAAATATTATATAGTATCTATATATATAACTTATAATATATACTATACTTAGATATTATATGTTTCCAAGTGCGTTTTATACTTAAGCTGCTCTCGTCAAGTAATTGTGATATATGATTATCGAAGCTCTAATTGGGAAAATCCAAATGATCAATAGTTCGGCATCGAAATCTCAAAGAGGGATTAGAATCTTAGCTAAAAGAAGTTTATATATACTAAAAAGTGTCTTTCAATCTATTCAGAGAGTATCGTTAATCTATTATTTATCTCATATTCAGATATAGGAAAGGGGGAAACTTAAAATTGATAAAAAAAAACAACTTAAGAGTAATCCATAATAATTGAGCTCCGTAAATGTTTTCTTATTCGATAGAGAGAAGCAGAGAGAGAGAGAGAGAAGAGAAGAGAGAGACGAGAGAAAGAGAGAGAAAGGAGAGAAGAGAGAAGAGAGAGAGAAGAGAGAGAGAGAGAGAGAGAGAGAGATCAATTTTATCAATTTTAATATATATATAAATGATTATTATATAAAAATACGGTAAAATTGAAGGTTTACTTTATATTTATTCACTTTTATCATATTTTTAACCCTAATATCATTTATGATATAACTGATTTGACATTGTTATAGTATAATATATATTTATACTATTACATTGTTTCTATCTTTTTTTTCTTTTTTTCTTTTTATTTTATTTACAAACGTATCTTGTCATTTTCCAATTACAATAATCAATGTTACTAATTTTATTGTTTTGTTTAAATAATATTGATTTATAGGTAGTACGTTTGTATTAGAGTTGTCCCCTTTCATTTTCCCTTTCTATTTATAAATTTTGAATATATTTTCTCCTATTTTATTTTCTTATTTTTTTTTTCTTTACTGAAATAGAAACCCAATTTGGGTTTAAAAATGTCCAATAGAAATAATTCTTTAATAATGTTTAATATTCCGGTTGCCCTACTT
>JABUQX010072729.1:27500-39639 GCA_015478945.1 Trachelipus rathkii
TGAAAAAAAATGATTGATTCTTTGTGTTGGTGAAGAACGAGATGTTGAAGTATGTGGTGGATGTTAAATCAATGAGGGAGCTGGGGATTGGATTATCGGATTATTATGTTGTTTTATATAAGATTAAATTAGTTGGGGCTTGGATGGAAAGGAAAGAGGTAAGGAAGGAAAAAGAAGTGAGTAGTTATGAACAAATGTAATGAGGAAAAGATGAAGAGTGTTGTAAATGGGAATCAGTTGGAATGGAACAAGATGAAACTGGAATAAACGAAATGGAAAGAAAGAAGTGGATGGAATGGAAATGGAATGATGGCGATACGAATTACAGTATTTCAGCGGCACATGGACGTGTTTCCGGCCAGCCGCATTTGCCCATCAAACCGGCCGCGAACAGTAAGTTTCCGGTACGGTGCCATCGCCCATATGCGAAACCGCACAGAAATGGGTCAAAATAGTGCATTTACACCCTCGCAACCGACCATTAAGCATACATATACATATACAGCATATACATGTATACATATTACATAAGGGCTGCTGCTGGGCTAAGGCTGCTGCTACAGTTACATATGAAGAGAACAGCATAGCATATACATACAAGCAGCATACATATACATATATATACATATACATATACATATAGCAGTCACTGTAAAGTCGGACCGCCATATATAATTTTCCTATATTTAATTATTTATATATAGTATTGAAATAATGAACCGTCTTGTTTAGTGGTAGAATTGTAGAACTATTTTGGTTATTTTTTTTAAATATCTAATTGTACGATAACGGCAGAAAAAAAGTTCCGTATACTCGGATATCCCTACTACGATTATTAGAACTTACTGAAGTCATTAAATCTTTAAGACTACACTATAACATAATTAAGAATAACATGTTATGTCTTTAGATTTATAAGTAATATTAATTTTACTGTTTTTTTTTATTAATGATCAACAAAACATTTCTCTCATGAACTTTTTACCTCTCCCTAAGCCTATTCCTTACTTGTTTTAGTATATATAATGTATGACTGGAGAAGAACGGTTTGTTAAGGAAAGCTACATGCAGAGAGGACGAGAGAAATGATTCGGGTTAATTGGCCTCCATTGTTCTCTTCAATATTTTTTATAATACTTGAAGTCAGATGGCAGTGAACAGTATATGTACGCCTTGTCAGCCCAAAGTACTTCGAGAGATTTATCTCGTAGCTGTCATGTCGTTAATAGTGAGGATTCTCAAGTATAGATCTTCGTCGTCTGCAGCTCTCTCGTGCAGTTCTGCCTCTAATCTACTTTACTCTGATATGTCTCTCTAACTCTTCGATGTATCGCTTCATACAATATCATCTCCTCTTCTTTCTAAATTCTTATTCTCTCTCTCTCATCTTCCCTAATGTCATCTCTTCTCTCTCTCTTCTCTTACTCTCGTCTCTATCTCCTTCTCTCTCTCTCTCTGTTTTAATTTTTGTATTATATTAATTTATTTATGTAATAAATATTAACAGATCCTGTTTCGATCCATGAAATGAAAAATACCAAAAAAAATAAAAAAATAAATAAAAAAAATGTCCATAAAACTTGATTTTGAGCTTTTGTTAAAGCAACAACGATTGGAGAAAACTTCAATCCTTTTAGAGAATCTTTTCCAGCCTCCCACTTCTTATTTTCAAGGCATCCATTAAACTGATTAAATTTAACTAATTTAAATGTTATCAAATAAATTACTCAGCTTACAACATTAAAATATTTTAAAATAATAATAAGATATAATAAGTGTACGAAACAATACCAATTGAGCTATTTATGCAATACATATATTGAATATTTTTAGTTAATTATATGTCCTGTTTCTGTATTAGTAATGGATAGTATAATGATTATTTTGAACTGTGATATTTACAACCGGCAGTATATTCTAAAATTATTTAATATTAGTATTATATATATATATTAATATATATATAATATATAATAATATATATATATATTACTATATATAATATTGATTATAATATATTTATTAATTATATATATATATCTATTGTATATATTTATATGTTATATATATATATAATGTATTAATATATTATATAGATTATAATTATTAATTATACTATAATATCTACTATATATATATATATATAATATATATATATATTAATATCATTATTAACTATAAACAAAATTATTACATATTATACATATTATATACATATATTATTATATTACTATATATATATATTAATATAATATATATTTTAAGTATATATAGTTATATATATATATATAAGATATATATTACTGACGTGTGTGCGGCGTTTATAGGTAGGTGTGTAAGTGCTTTTGAATGTGTCACCATGTTCCGATACTATTTACAAGACTAATAGGGAGCAAGGCAACCCTCTCTGTTAAGGGACCTTAGGGGGTACATTAACAAAGGCTTGCTAAAACCCCACCTAAATTTTTGCAAGAAGAATTTTCTAAATTTTTCGCTTGGACGGTGATAAAAAGGGGAAGATGATGATCATCAATGTTTCACAATTCCCCTCGAACGTGAAGGGGAAAACTTCATTTGAATGTTAAATCGTGGATCCAGAGACGCTCTGATTAAATTTAGAGGTTAAGAGTATAGAGATCATATATTACGTCTCTACAGTCTGATTATGTGAAGAGATAGACAAATCATATTTTTTTCATGATCTAAATGATTATTTCTTTTATAAACTATTTTATACGAAGAGGAAAATAATCCGGAGAAGGTTGTAATTGACCGGATGGATTTCGAAATTTTATGTTTTTTATCGCAAATGAATTCGGGGGAGGGGGATCTTTATTATTATAGTGCAATTTCATGCCTTCTAATACACTATATTATATTTTAGTTAAAAATACACATAGAATGAATTATCTAAAATATTATATATATATATATTAATATTATATATATATATATATTATTTAATTATAATAATAATCTATTATATTATATATATAATATATTAAATTATATTAATATATACTATATTTAATATTTACATATAATATTATAATATCATATATATATATAACAACTCTGAAGTCTAATATTCTGTATTGATTATTTAACTATAAATCAATATTAAATATATAAAGCTTACTATCATATAAAAAGAAAACACAATTTGTATGTAATAATTAATGTTTGTGAAAATGTAAATATGTATAAGTTTTTACTGTCAGGTAATTTTTGACATCTAAAATTACTCAATTAAATTATAATTTTTTGTTGCGTATAAAAATGAATTTACGATAATAATAAGAACAATTTATTCAAATTATTAAGTAGTATTCCATCCAGGGTGGCTTAATACCGTCACTGCCTCACCCAATTTGTATTTTACATAAGAGAAATTAAAAATTTGTGTATGGGACTATTGTTTCACTCAAATGGCATTATAAGCATCAATATGCTTATATATACTTTAATTATATATATTACTATATATATATATATATATATATATATAATATATTTATATATATATATATATACAAAATTACTTACTATATATATTATTTATCAATTAAATTTAATTCAATATAGATATTAAAAGACATAATATATATTATATTATATATCAGTATATATAATTAATTATTATATTTAATATATATAATTATGATTTTATATACTATATATATAGTATATATATATATATACTATAATTAATATATAATTTTATTATATTTTATATTTCATTATATATATTTATATATGCGTATTAGAGTCTTATAATTAAGTCTAGTATTAGTATCCATGATACAAAACTCCTTTCGTTATAGTCCTACTATAAGAATCATCTGACTCTTGTGATAATAATACTAACATATTAACAACAAGATTATGTATTATATATATAATAATAATGTTATAAATTGCAAAATGTACATAAAATGATATTAAATCTTTTATAAAGAATTCTAATGATATAAAAATATATAGATGATGATAAGCTTTGGAACTGCTTAATATTCAAATTATGGAATTTGAAATCATTAAATTATCGGAATTTATTTTATGTTTAATTAAACCAAAATTAATGTGATGTACCTTTAATTCTTAGGGCACGATGATAAGTCTCTGGAGCTATTGCTTATAGATTTCTATATTCCAATAATGAAAGGAATGTTATACATCGAACGTGTTTTATCCTTATTTATAAACTATAACAATTTATTAAGCAATTCTGCATTGCATTTATAAAATCGGTATTTAAACATAATACTAGTGTTGCAAGTAAAAGATTTATTGAATAGTAGATTTTATAAGAATGTATGGATGTTTTATATATAAATATATATTATATTAATTAATTATAGATATAATATATCTATGTGATAATTATTATATATGTTAACATAAAAATTATAATATATTAATATTATATATATATACTATATATATATATATATTATATTATTATAATGTATTAATTAATTTTTATTAATATATAATAATATATAATTTATAATGACTATATATTATAATCTAATATATATAGATCATTACTAATATAATATATTAAGTAGATTATTAATAAGATTTAGTGGCTAAATTTTATAATTGGCTGACGTTATCGATTTTTTAGAAGTACTTACAATAATGGTTTCAATACATGCATAGGATAGAATAGTAGCACAAGTTTATGTAAATATTACTATATAACAAAACTAGCCTAATAAGTAATCGCTATTGTTTTTCTCTCATAAAGATAATCAATCACAAATCTATTAATAGTAAGAATGCACTCTAAGTGTATTTAATAATATATATTATAATATGAATTATGAAATTAATTAATTAACTATTCTAAAATTCAATATATATGCTTATTATTATTCCTTTATGGGTTATCGTTTATCATTTAATTCTATGATTCCTCGCTTATCTATTCTATATGGATACTAAAATTATAATATTTCTTTACATAGCAACGAAAAGAATGTCTTTTTTGACTGGGTAACTTCTCTCTTATTCTGTGAATTTATTAGTTCGGAAATATGTACTAAAATATTAAGAATATTATCTTTAAATAGATTTTTCTCTAGCCAGCTAGTAAATTAATGAATATTTCAGTATAGCATCTCATGTGTGATGATTGTCGAGACAAACTGCTTCGCTTGTCCGGTGTTCCTGGCCTATGTAAGGTGTAGCCAGAGTTTCGTCAAACTCTGTTTTTTTTTGTTATTGCATCTATCGTGAAAAAATATTGCTATTTTTTTATATAACTTCTATTTATTAAGTGCTCGAGTATCCGCACTACATAGGTGCTGTCGCCAAGATGAAATGCTGGACCGAAGTCCCCCGTTATGCCGTGCCTCTCCTGCCTGATTAGCAGGCTGAGTGAAGATCCACTCTAGGACTCGATATTCCATCTTGGGATATTAATCTGGTAATAGATGGATAGTATATAGTATAGTAGTTAATTTTTCGGTTTTTGTTAAAACATAATAAAAAAAACAAAATTTTGCACTCTGGCGCTCCCTTGCGCTAGTAATTATACATTGTAATACTCATTAACGATCTGAATCGTAAATTCTTAAAAGTAGTACCATTTGCATTTTTTTAATTTATAATTTTTTTTATATATACTACAAGTTAACTTATTTTCTAATTTATCCACTTAAATTTCACGCTTGATTACGGAAATGTTATTTAATATTTTTATGGTTTTAATTATCTATTTTGAGGCATTTTTTATGTAATAGGTTTTTTTTTTTTGTCTCTTTTTTTAGGTATTGAGATATAATACTAAATGCGTTTAGCATATTATAATAGTCTACATATATTAATATATATATATATATTAATTATATATATATTATATTATATATATATAATATATATATATATATAATATATATATATATATAATATTTATAGGGTGTCTGAGGAAAAAGATGTTACCGAATATATATATCTGATACGAGGGTTTGTAATCGTATATTTTTTGATGTCTTCTAGCCTTTAAACAAACAGCCTAAAAGAATGAGAAAGAGCACTTAACAAAAAGTGCTATCTATTGGCTAGAATAAGTTTTATTATTTAACTTTTTATATTTATTGAAATAAAGGAATATACCAAGATTACTATACAATATATATACGACTAATGTAATGCTAAATATAAGTCTCTAATACTATAGGTTTCTATTAGACTACTCAAGGGGCGTATCTCGTGGTAGGTAGACATCGTCCCTCCCAACACTCAGTTTAGATCCTGCAGTTAAAACACACCAGCTCGGTCCCTAAATTAAAATATTCCTAAATAAATACGTATTCAAAATCATATTGACCCTAATTTATATAATTTCTCTATACCTGTCATAATATAAAAAAAGAGATATAAAATATATTGCGACTTGATTGAACATTTTTTAAACTTGTACTTTACGATAAGCTAAAATCAAGTTACATTTCCCTTTATCTTTTATCCTCCCCACCGTCTATTCTTTACATCAATACTTGTTCACAATATTTGACCCTAAATTTTTATATGTAAATCACTTAAACACAAATATGCCTATATATTTTTATCTATATACCTATCATATATATTATACTTTATATATTATATATTATATATATTATTTAACAATATATATTAATATATTAGAGACAAATAAACGAATAAATAAAATATTAATTAATCATTTAGAAATATTTGAATAATACTTTTTTTTTTTATTTATTTTTTTCTTTTTTATCATTTTTACTATTATGATTCTATTTTTTTTTTCAAGTTCTAAAAAATTCTATTTTTATATGAAAAATCTTTTACTTAGAAACAAGTCAATAAACAATATGATTTTATATATAAATTTCTCTTTAGTTGTTATATATTATGTTAAGTCCATCGTAATAATGAATACTAATTAAATAGGTATTTGTTAGATCTTTATCTTTCTGTAGATTTTGATAAAAAAGATATTTGTGAGTAAGTTTTCAGGTGCAGAGTGCAAATATATCTTTCTGTCCACTCTGTTGTGAGTGAGTTAGATGCTACAAAATCTTAACCATCAAATGTGACTTTATAGGTCAAATTCAGTTTTAATAAATATTACGATTTTAAATATTTTTAATAATATATGATCTAAGTGGAGTGATTTACTAATTTATATGAAGATAAGGATAATATGTAACTTACATTCTTAGTATTAAACTGTCTCTGAAAAATATCATCATAGAACAAGGAATCTTTAAATAATTATATCCCTGACTTAGCCTAAGCATTCCCATTTCTCCTCTTACAGAGGCATGTAAAAATTTATGCAGCTCTATACGAAATATAATATATATAAATGATTAAATAAAAATTTATCCATCAAATGTTTGCGCAAATAAATCTTTTTAAACAAGCACCGGACTTATTTTCTATTAGATTGAGAAACAAGATTGTTTGAAAACATAAATAAGTGATGGATCACAATGCATAATCGGAATGGTTATACGTGAGATGACTAATGTAGGAATTATAAGCCTTTATCACCTAATTAAAATATTGACTTTTAATCTAAATCACTTCACTTCCTAGTAAATATAGAAGAGAGTAAAAGTAATGACAGATTGTTAGTTTTTATTAATGATAGAATTAGTTTAAATCTTTCTTATAATATTTTAGATAGCATTATTGTGCTTTCAAATTTTTCCTACCTTTGTTTGTTACATTTAGTATTTAGTGTTGATGGCGACGGTGTCGCATATAGTATTTTGGGGGAATACTTCTGACAGTCTTTCCCTCTATACGTCGAATACCATGGCTCCTGTGACCGGGATTTTATCATTTGGAGTTACTCGCTTGTATACTTGTCTGAGACTATGAAGCTTTCATTGTTTCTACTTTAGCTGATTAATAGAAAATTAAATGAAACAGCAAAAACATAACTCATCCGTTTTTTGTCGATTCTTTCAACAAGCGTGTCGATATCATCATCTATGGATACTCTCTCTGAAAAATGACTCTGGATATACTTCAGTTCTCGTTGCGACAATCATCGAATTCACTATTGATTTCTACACATCTTTTGAAGGGTAAGTGCCCATACACCAGAGTTTCATATTAGTTTCACAACATATAGTAATCCTAGAAATCATCACGTAAGATCATTAGTAAAGGCTACATTTTTCTCCCATTTTATATTAATGCTAACATGCTATATATATCTGTGAATACGTAAATACTTCCTCATCCTTTAAATTATATTAGGATAAAGCATATATACAAAAATATTACTGAGGTTGGAGTGTAATATCACCGACTATTCTCCCTATTTTTATATAATTATATTAATATATAGTACCTTTTACATATCTTAATTCATATTGTGTTATATATAATATATTATTATATATATATATATATATAATATATATTATTATACTATATAGATTAAATTATATTTGGCCAGGTTTAGATGTATGTCCTCATTTATAGTATCTTAAAAACTGTATTTATATTAATACCTTACGTAAATAAGGAATACATTTTCGAATAAGCGTAAAACGTTATCCCTGAAACGTATAATTAATGTAAAATCAACTTGTAATATAAATAAATCAATCTATAATATTAATTTCTGTTAATAATAATGATTAATTATTATACATATAAATCTGGATTTACTCTGAAAAGAAATCATATATTAAATTATAACTTGGTTTCAATAATAATTATTTAAGGTCACTACGGTATATAGGGTCATACAGATATAAATGTAGTTATCATTTGTAATTAAGTAGAATATTTCTATTACAGTGATCTAATATTAAATAATATTATTATTTTAATAATAATATATTTATATATTATAATTTATTAAATAATTATAATATTTATATAATATATTTATTAATAATTATTAATTTAATAAACAACTAACAAAATATATATATATATATATATAAATATATTATTTATTTATATTATACATAATTAATAAATATAATAAATATTATATTTATATAATTCTTTAATACATTCTGTTTTGAAAAGATAATTTCACATAAAAATCTGAGTGTTATAACTAATATTTATATTAATATATTTAATTAATTATATAGAATATATATATTAATTAATATATTAAACTCTCTAAGTAATAAATTAGAGTAGTGTCGACGTAAGACGTAGAGAAACATAATAGGGGGGTAGATCCTTTTTTAATATTATATTAAATAAACTCCATCCAGATATATATATGAGGACGGATAATACATACTACTATTCTCGACGAACAGATACAGCACTAATAAACTACTATAGTGAAAGTAAAGCAGCGTGAGGTTGAGATTCCTTTCATTGTGCTAAGATGTGTATGAGAAGAAAGTAAATATCAGCTAGATCGACGATTTAAGTTCGGGATGAAAGGACAGAGAGAACGATTGACCCAGGAGACTCTGCCATCTAAGAGGAAGACTAGAGTGGTGGTTTTATTTTATTCACTTATGGGATTTCTTTTTTTGTGTTTAAAACATAGACATAGGAATATATTAAATAAGAGGCTACATATAAGGTTACGCTTAATTAATAATTAAAGTTTAGATAGAGGAGAAAGAGATGAGAGAATAAATATATCAGAAGACAATGAAGTACCAAGTTTAATTCTTTATTAAGAAAGTAGAGAATTTTATATGTGATTTTTAGTACGATTTATTATCCTTTTTATATTAGACATACAGCTTCATTCTTGTGTTTTTACTCTCGTAAATAATTCAGACTTGAATGTATCAACTTATTCTATAACGCTGATGATACCGTACCATGCATTATATTTATAGAAATAAATATATAAATTAATAATGACGTGACAATCCTAAAATATGAAAATACTTCACATCAAATTAATTATAATAATAATAAATTGTTATATAATGATATTTAAATTTAAATTATAAAATTAAAAATATAATAAGGTCTTAAATTTTTTGTTTGTTTGAAAATATTGAAATTGCCTTGTTATTATAATTGATAAATATTTCTAACTACCTTCTTATCTTTTAAGAGTGCTTACTATCATCTTATCTTATACTCTCTCTATATCTCTCTCTATCTATTATCAATCTTCTCTCTCTCTCTATTCTCTCTCTTCTCTTTTCTATTCTACTATCTATTACTTATCTCTCTCTCTCTATATCTCTCTCTATATATTCTCCACGATATATTGACCTCAAATGAATTGCATACCTTTACGAAGTTCATAACTTTCAAGTTCATATATATATATATTATTATATTAATTTATTATACTTATATATATTAATTATCTAAATTATATATATATATATATAATATATATATATATAATATCAAATATATATAATATATTAATATAGTTATGACATTCGAAGAGTTCAGGCATGTAACTAGTAAAAACTTTAAACTAGTTATTAAAAAGACTCAAGACTCCATTATTTGATTTATATTACAGAAAATTTATATTCGCCATTAGAAATGTAACTATAGAAAATAAATAATTATAATATTTCTAATTTCATTTAATTTCATAAATGTTATTTAAATATAATCTTAAATAATTATATACTTATTGAATTTAATAATCTAATTTTATAAATCTAGCAAACTCACTTGAAAAAGTGCTAACGTCTGATTAATTGACTTTTGAAAAATTATTACTTAATGCTAATCTTAATTTCTTCATAAATTAGAGTTATGATTACAAATGTACTTTATATATATATATTATATATCGTATATTGTATAAATACTATATTATGTTTTATTAGACGCATTATATAGATATATATATTATTTTTCTTTATTATATCCTTTTTATATAAAGTGGTTTAGCTCACTCGAGTACTAAGGAGTGAGATCAAGCCCTCACGTATATAATTATATTATCTATATATCATATAATATATATATATTATATAATATAGAATAAATATATATGATAGTATATTAATTATATTATATATATTATATATATGACTTATATATAATACTAATACTATAAAATAAATTAATATATATTATGATATGTGTTTATATTTAATTATCTAGTCCTCACTAAGTATATAATATATTAAGGTATCACTTATGATTAGTAAATCACTTACCTGAAATCTCTATTTCTATTACGTTTATCTTATTATTTATATTATATTACCTCAGTGGTTTATAATTTCTCTAGTTTTAAAAATATAAATCAACATTTTATAATTGCCTTTTGCTAGTTAGGCATCATCTGGATATCTTTAATAAAGTTATCCACAATGATTTTCGAAATTCTCAAAACTTGCAATGATCTATTCTAATATACAATTTTAACATTTTTTATTAATTTTTAAATAAAGCTGTTATTTTTTTTAATTTTTTTTTTTAATTATATATCATTTTAATATAAATATTATTATTATATATGATTAATAAATATGTATAAATCCTCTCCTGGGTGTAGCTGAAATATTCTTTATTTTCTATTGTATCTTCTTCTGTGTGACTATTTGCTCATCGTAGAGTATTACTCTATATTGAGCTATAGTACTGATCTAGAAAATATATAATAATAAAAAATTTTTTATTTCCATGCTGATAAAAAAAGTAGAATTTTATTTTTTTGACCTTACATAATAAATTGATAAATTTATATAAATAATCTGCCTTCGTTTAGTTTCTTATTTGTATTTGTACTGTAAATGTTCTTATATATTAATACAATATTTATATTAGAATATAATGGTAATGATCTCCATATATATATCATATTTTTCCTATATAGTTGTGAACTCGATGTTATATATATATTTTTATATTTTTTACATTTCATGGTTACTAAGTCAATGATCAAATTGATAAACACGGATAAATATGAGCAATATTAAATGTTGTGTGTTGCCCCTCCCCTCTGCAGATAATTTGACACCAATCATTTAGATACTTCATCAGTAGATTCATCCTTATGCTCAAGATCACTTATTATTTCTTTCCTGTAATGATAAATATATTATATTGATTAAATAAGTAGTAATTATAGTACCGCAATTTATAATAATGTTTAACATTCTTACCCGTATTTTAAGTGAGTCATCTTATTTATTATTGCTTAGTGGTCGAAGTGGATCCTAACCAATTCATT
>JABUQX010072730.1:0-22500 GCA_015478945.1 Trachelipus rathkii
AAAGGATATTAAATTTTTATATAAATTGACAATATATTGTGGACATCGCAGGCGAAGAGGATTGAAGCCGGATTAATAATGTCGGATGCGGTTTGCATATTATATCATTATATTTATAATATCTATCTTAAATAAATATATCAGATACGAAATTCGCTTTAATATTTATGTCTCGCAAGACAATTAATAAATAGATAAATTACACTAACGTGAGCGAGAGGTTCATGTAACCAGACTAAGAAAATAGTACGATAGATTGTTTATATATATAATTATATATATATTTATTTAGGTAATATATATATTTTATTAACTATAAAAAAAACACACAAATCACAAAATTAACCAATAATTCAAATAATTACTATACTAACAAATAAAACAACATACAACTATAACAAAAATCACGATAACAATATAAACATCATGCATAAAATAAATTAACCTCTACAATCATATTAATAACTTAAAAAATACAACACAGGAACCCATTACATAGGGACTACAGTAATAAGCGTATACAAAGAATTATTAGTATCGGATGGCATGAAAAATAGCGATATGGTATCGGTATCGTAATCTGGTATGGCTACCTATCATATAGTTGAGTAGTGATAGTGGTGACAGTGAGTGAGGGTGTATTAATTTTTTGCTCTCAATTTTACTAATAATTTGTGTATTTGGAAAGTGATTTAGTACAATTGTGTGTGTTATCTATTACTACTGGTGTGTATTTATTACAGTCTTAACATGTTAATTATTTTTTTGGAATAATTAATTGATGCTACTAGGTCTATAGTAGAGATTTTACTGTTTTATGTGTTGGTTTATTTAGGATGCTTAATAGTACTTTCTTATTTAAATACAGTCTTATTATTTTACTTTAATTTGAGAATTTGAATTAATTAGGTTTTCCAGTCACATTACAATAGCTATTATTATTTTATATTTCTCTGGGCTAAGGCAAGCATATTTTGTTTGGTTTATTTTAATTTCTATTTATAAAGAAATTATTTATTTTCTTTTTAAGTGTTTTTATGAGTTTTAACTGTAGTGGTATATAATAGGTAAAGGTAGTAGTCTATACAATTAAAGTATTAGCTCTATGTGTGAACTGTGGCGTGAGAGTAATTATGTGGATAGCTGCGCGTTTTTGTTTGATGCAGCGAATGTTGTTAAGGAAGGAGTATTGGAGAGACTAGTTGAAATTGAATGATTGAAAGAATGTATTTGTGTTTAGAAGGAGGAAGTGTTAGGAATGGTAGTAAGGTGATGTGGGTGAGTGAGGGGGGCTAGGGGTAGACAGAAATGTGATTTCACTAAGGAGGAGTAGAGAGGGAAAGGATAAGTGTTGATAATCAGGTCTGCAGATGTATATAGAGTTGTAGGAATTAGAAGTATATATTAAAGATTGAGATTCAGAAGTAAGTCAGTGCTGTGATGCAGAACATGTTGACCTGTTTCCATGGGGAGGGATGAGAGTTGCAATGGTACTGTTGAGTTTCCTGAGGAAGACTGAAATTGTGTAATTGGAGCTCCTATGACGTATGCATAGACAGTATTTTCAAGAAAGATAAAATGAGAAGATGGAGAGTATGTTTCCGCCAGGTGCCAGAGTGAGGATATCGTGGATAGGATAAGATAGAGAGATTTGATTTAACATGTTGATTCAGATGTGTAGTTACACTGGAAGGTTTCGGAAGTGCGTATATCAACAGGACATGAAGGTCAGAAGTAATTATAGCATTATAGGAGATTGATTGAAAGATGTGAACAGCTATGTGGAAGAAGGTGCTGATTTATGGGATTTACTAGGGTTAGTGCGGTCAGGAAGGGGAGTCGGGCTTTAGGTGTAAATGAAGGATTATTATTATGTACTTTTCAGAAATATTGGTTTTTGGGGTTGTGGAAAGATTTCTGGTAAAGAGTCTTTTGAGCCAGATGGAGTCATTGTTATCGTAAAGGTGTTGACTTTCAATAGTTGGAGACTTGTTTAGCAAAAACTAGGTAACCGTTGGGGGTGGTGGGATAATCTAATACCTAATAAGTGGGTATATAATAGTGGGGAATAATAAAGCTAGTGTTGTTACAGTTAAATAAGATGATGATACATAAAAATAAGCATTTGACTATAATTGGTTGTTAAATCTTATGGCAACGAAAACCGGTTATATCTATGCAAAAATGAGAACTGATTGTTATATCTTATAGCAACAAAAAAGAGAACCGGCACACATTAAAATAAACAATACTGGCAATCTAGGATATAAATAAGAGGATTATTAAACTTTAATTTATACGAGTAGAGGAAAGAGGGTGGTGTGTGGCTTTTGTTAAAAGCATATCTTTTGTATTGACTGAATTTAAATGAATCATTGCTATGATCGGTGTGTAGATATTGCTTATATACTAATCCATTTAGATAGGGGATTTTTATAGCTCCTGAAGGTCAAGGATTAGACGTGGAAATTGTGAAGAATAGCCGATGCACAGTAAAGAAAAAGGTATAGTCATATGGGTGATTTTAATTTTCGGGGCATTCATTGGGATCTAGCCCACTCAAGACATAGTTAGTTTGCATTCAATAATTGTATACTAGATAATTATTTAGACCCCAATGTTTCAAACCCACAGATAGATGCACTACTAGACTTAATATTAACTACGTGAAGTATGAGTGGATGAAGTTAGAGTGAGGAGAATGTTAGGTATTAGTGACCATATATAATTAGATTTATAATGATGTAATATCTGGCAATTGAAGTTAAAAGGAAAGATTTAAATTCGAAATGGGATTTTACCAAATTTCGAACATGCTTGTAAACTCTGGATAAAGTTGACAATTGTATTCATATGTGGAATTTAAGCATTTAACGAAATATTAAGTAGTATATTTTAGAATATAACATTAGAGGTGCAAGAGATAAACTGTTTGTGGAATACGAGAGATACAGAGAGACTTAATGAAAAGGTAGTATGTTTTAATATCAAGGTAGTATATAGGGAAGATGATTTAGAATATTATAGGAAAAATAGAATGACTTAATAATAAGAAAGGAAAGAGGAGAGAAATTAAATTTAGCAAGATAGTAATAAGATCTTGAAGAAGTCTCATATAGCTTTATAAATTAAAGTAGAATAGGAGATTGTCAATTAAAATTGATGAAATTAGTTTTAGCAAAGACATTAACATTTTATGCT
Source organism: Trachelipus rathkii (assembly GCA_015478945.1). Taxonomy (NCBI): domain Eukaryota; kingdom Metazoa; phylum Arthropoda; class Malacostraca; order Isopoda; family Trachelipodidae; genus Trachelipus; species Trachelipus rathkii. The sequence continues at coordinate 3,202 of JABUQX010072730.1, forward strand.
TATTGCCTTCAGTGTTTACTGAGGAAAGATTAGATAATAGTTGGGAGAGTATAGTTTTGTATGATGTACAATAGAACTTAAAGAATTGATTTGATGTAAAAAGATATAAAACGTTTCTTAGATCATATTGACCAAGTAGGTCAGTTGATGGTTACTCATGGTAGGAATCTGAAGAGAGGGTAGTAAGCATTGCAATAGTGCCTGTATTTGATTTTTTAGGATCTATAGCATTTGGTGAGGTACAAGAGTTCTGGAAAATATGTTATGCCTATTTTAAGAAAGGTAGTAAGGAAGATTTGGGATATAGCCTTAGCTTAACATATTGGTTATAAAAAGGTTCTGGAAAGTTACTGAAGGATATATAGAAATATTAGAAGATACAGGATTGTATGACTCCCAGCCGGTTTCAGAGGTAGGTCATGTCGACAACTTTAGAATTATGGAATACCACTTACAAGTTTAGAGACTGTATTAATCGTACGCAGAGGAGATCCAGTGATATTGTAATTTATGACTCTATAGTGAAAGCGTTTTGATAGGGATTTCCCCACGTAAGGATAGATGACAAAAGTTTCTTGGCATGGTAGGTTAACGAGGAGGGTGCACGAGTAATAGGTTCGTGGACAGCTAGGGTGTGAAATTAAGAAGTGGTTGTACATACGCACAGTGTGTAAACTAAATGGGATATAAATCATCGGGATGTGAGAGTGGTGTCCACAGGGTTCAGTGTGGGGCCACACTATTGTTCTCATATATATATGATTGTTAGACAGGGGATTAATGCAAGGTTTAAAGTTTCAGATGATACTATGGCACAGTTCGGAATAGTGAAGGATGCTAAAGATTAAATGATCTGATAACTCCTGGGTGCAGATAATGGTCAAATGAAATATTTTAATAGTAAAAGTGTAAGGTTCTTCAAAATATCAATAAAGTTTTAATTACGATATAAATGGGGATGGGTTGGGTCTGTGGACCAAGAAAGATTAGGTTGTGATTATAAGCAGTATTTTGAAAGTAGGCTAATCAGTATTTGGAAGCTAGAAATAAAGCTAATAGATGCTGGGCATAATAAATCGGAAGTTTGTTTACAAGAGCAAGGAGTTAAGTAACTGTATAATAGCTATGTTAGCGTAATAGAGTATTGTGCAGCAATTTTGGTCGACCTTTATTAAAGAAGATAGATATCTAGAGGAGAGTGCACGTAGAGACAAGGATGATTTCTGGGTTTGAGTAAGAGCTATGAGGAGAGGCTGAGAGTTAGGATGTTTTCTGTAGAGGAGATTTCTGAGGGGACATGATACAAGTCAGCAAAATATTTGAACATCTATTGATATATGATAGACCAATAAATTTTTTTCATAGTAGAGATGGACAGGTGACCAGGGATATAATAAGAAAATTAAGAAGAGCATGCCATTTTGATAAAGGAAAGCATGCATTCAGTAATAGGTTGTTAATTTTTGGAATTCTGGAGGTTTTTGAGTGTGACTAGATTGCCAACAGTTAGAAGCGGTTGATTCGTTTATTGGATGGGTGGTATCATATAATAATATTGACGAGCCCATTGGAGTTTTTAGTTGTGATCCTGTTTATAGTTCGATGGCATGTGTACCATAAATTAGTTATTATGCATGTGGATGGTTGGGTATAATATTTATATATCATGTAGTTTTGACTAAACATTGGTGGATTTGTGTTAACAATTGACAGCTAGGTGCTTTGTGATTGCATGAGCATTGTTGGGTAGTGGGTTGACTGGAGCAGTCTCGATAGGCGTGCTTTATCTTATATTTTAATGTCTTTTAATGTTCTTTAATATATATATATATAAAAAAAAAAAAAAAAAAAAAAAAAAAAAAAAAAAAAAAAAAAAATATATTTATTATATATTATATTTTTTTATATTTTTATTATATATTTTTATATTTTATTTTATATAATATTTATATATCTTATTTCTTATTTATAAATTAATGTGAGGCCGATTAAAATATATATGATGTAGACACGTTTATATCTTTTTATTGTAACATCGAACAGCATCAGCTGTTTAATATTTTATTTAAACATTAGTCAAGTGTTAAAATGAATATGTCTCAAAATTCTGGTCATGGATTGGGCCTACACGGTGGTTATTGATAAAAAAACGAGAAAACGACATTAGTTTTACCGGAATTTAAAATAATGGATATTAGTCAAATGATGGTCTTACCTCAATACAACCTGTAGCTGTTTACATAGACAATCTCTTGTTCCAAAGTTTTTACTTTTTAACATTGAGATTATCCAATGTGATCTATAGTCTTTAATATTCTTATTTTAACATCAGTTTATCTCGAAGTGCTTAAATAATAATGATCCATTAGACTTCATTTGTATCGAATGCACAGAATACAGTTTGTTGGGCAAGCATAATTTACTTATATATATATATTATATATTATATATATGAAATGTTTTGCTATTAAAAATAATTGTGTTTTCGGTTTAATAAATTTAAGCACTTGAAGTTTAATTTTAAAAAATTTTACTTTTATATTATTTAGAGTACTAACCAAGAAAAATTGCACTGTTAATAACATCTGTGATATTGCTTTAGTATATAGAATAATAGTATTTAAGTAAATTTTCTTGATTTTTTTTTTTTTTTTTTTTTTTTTTTTTTTTTTTTTTTTTTTTTTTTTTTTTTTTTTTTTTTTTTTAGTTGTCACACACGTCACAGGGGGCCTATTAGGAGGGTATTGCAGATCATAAAGTACACTAAGAAATTAGCAGATGAGCAAGACGGGCGTTGAAGTGGGGGAAGAATAAATTCAGCAGGACAAGAATTAGAGAGAATTCCACAGACATGTGGCAGGAAGAGGAGCAACGAGTGAAACTAGCTGGAGTTACCCTACATTCAAACAAAGACTATGCTGCGACACATACACCTTGTGCTACGAGGGCGACGTAAGAGAGGTATGCGCGTGATAAGCTCACTCGAGCCCTGCCGCTGCGGTACTATAGAAAGAGATAAGCCAACTGCGCAGAGATAGAGGGTCAGTGAAGTGGAAAGTACAGAACAGTTTTATAAGCCTTTTGGCTTTGACTCGACCCCTATCCAAAAGCGGTGTGAAACCATACAGAGCCCCAGATATGAAGAGAGTACTCCTAAGTGGGGATGAGGCCTTGTATAGCTGGAGCAACGGGGAAGAGGAAAAAGTCTCGTAGTCTAAAACAGAATCCAGTTTCTTTGAGGCCGCCTACACTGTTGTGATGTGAGGTTTTCAGGACATTTTTTTTTTTATGCAAGGATGTTTATATTGTGTACAGGAGAGACGAGAGAAGTCAGAGAACCGAGTTAGAAGGTGTTTAGAGAGGGAGATTTGTAGAAGTTGAGTTTTTAAGAATTGGAATTCACAAATGAAATATAGACTTGTTGCAGTAGAAGTTTGCATATCGAACATCGTTTTAACGGGAGGCATTCTAGAAGTACACGCAGCAGAATTGAATCGAGTTGAGATGAAGGGGTCGAGTAATTGGCATATGGAGTGGAAAGAGGTTCGATTGACGCAGGTGGGAGGATCATTCAATGTGTAAAGTAGGAATACAAGGTAGGGAGATAGTCAACCTTAGGACACATATTGAAAGGAAAAGAAAGAAGAAGCAGTGGCCATCAACAACAGCAGATATTGAGCGATTTGCGGAAACTAGACATAAGTTAAGCAAGGGAAGGAGAACAAAGGAGGGGATGTGGAGAGCGTGACGCATTGCCATACACCGGTCAAAGCTTTTGATATGTAACGCCAGACGCAAGTTCCTGTAGTTTCTAAGAGGGAACCTAATAGTAATAGGAAAGTATAATAGGAAATAACCTCGAGCGCCGAAGCCGTACTGGGGATCGTATAAGAAGTGAGATGAGATTCAGATGATCTATAAGATGAAGAGTTGAGGAATTTCAAGATCTTAAGATAGATATTCGTAGAGTATAGGGCGATAGTTGGAAGGGTCACAGCTTCCTTTTTCGAATGGTTGGAATATGTGCGGTTCACATGAGGAAAGGTTAGGATTGATGACTTGAGAATATAGTTGAATGAGGGGCGGGAACACGAGGAAGCACACTCTAAACTTCGGGAGGAATGAATCGGCCAACGCGTTCCTAACGTCGTAGATTTCAGGAGAATTGCACACGATCAAATTGTCACAGGACAAGCGTAGACACTGAGAGAGAAGGAGAAGGATGAGGAATGCAATAATCGTCCAGTTTTTCCATCACTAGTATGTGTATATATATATACTATTATTTATAATAATATATATTATATTATAGTTATATATATATATATATATATATATATAATATATATAATATATATATTATTAATAATAAATATATATATACTACTGGTATATATATGGTTATATATATATGCTACATATATTATAATTACAATTTTAAATTTTTATAAATTATTTTGTCCATTTTGCAAAACATGGTGTTTTTAATAAACCCGTGGGCGGAAATTTAAAAAAACTGGGGTTATTGCCACTGAAAATATAGTCTTAAATTATATAAAATGGATTAAAATTGTTTAAATAGGAATTACCCTTAGAATATATATAGCTAGTATATAAAAGTAAAAAAAAGAAAAATTAATATGTTGGATATTAACATTCATTAGTGGGTTTTCAATAAAAGAGAGTTGGGTTTAATATTATTTACTAAAGAATCTAAGTGACAATTCAACAACTTCAAGTTCACATCATTAATATGCTGTGCTCTTTTGTACAATAAATAAGGATGAAATAAAAATAAAATGGACGGTATAAGATGTGATTTTAGAGAGGAAAAACGGTAGCAGTTTTTGAGTTACAAATATATATCCTTATTAAATTGAAAAAAGGTTTATTTAATAAAATACAATTTACACCATAATTTTTCAATATAAGCTAGAATAAAAATATAACTTCCTTTTAATAAGGTTCAACATTTGTGCAAGTTTTGGTATTAAATATATATATATATTATATAATATTAGTATATAATTATATATATTTATATAATAGCGTCTGGCTGTGGTGACTATGACACACAGCAAACTTCGTCTCCCCACTTTTCCCTAATACTTTAGTCGGAATAGATAGTTTGAAACGAAGAAATAGTAGATAGATTTCCTAGATTTTTATAGCTCATATTATTAGTTTTTAAAGTTTGAATTCCAAAAGTGATATACGACTTGGAGGGGTGAGGCGACCCCTATGAGGGTGACTGGACATTGATTAATTCATCTTTTACGGATATTTCTTTCTGAAGTTTAACTTTTTAGTTAAGCAATATTATTCCTCATATAATTAATTTAAATAATTAATTAAGTAAAAATTCATAATGAATAATAAATAAGAATAGAATAAGGTGGTCGATTCACTGCTCTCTGGTCAAGTTCGGACACTTATTTGAATTAATTTTTTATTATTGAAAATTTCATTGTTTTTTAAAAGATTCGGAAAGAAGTTTTTTATTTTGAGTATATTTATTACTTTACATATATAACTAATATTAATACGTAAAATACGAAAACAATGGTGTTCCGCTTCACCCCTCCATTTTACGGCGGGGTGAATCATACCAAGTTAGGCCCGTGATTTTGCCATAATACTGTTTGGATCAAATTTACGTTTGCCGAGTTTAAGACTAACATACATTAGAGTGTATCCTTAAAATAATTAAAAATAAGCATTGTATTTTATACGAAATTAAAAAAATCAAACTGCAAAGTGAAAGTCTAGCACACACCTTTTGTACCCTAATTTTTTTGATTTTTTTACAATTATAAACTGACCTAGAAATTGAGCGGTGATCTATAAACACGTAGTATTGCGTGGCTTTTTAAATGAGCGAAATTTTGTTTTTTTTTTTATTATTATTTTTTATTTTATTTAGAGTGGGACAGAATCACCCTCCATAATAGGGCGGCCGGTCACTCTCGCCGACTGCTATTATACATTATATATATATCAAAAAGATTGATGGTGGGCATTAAATACCATTATCAAGCGGGAGGTAGAATTGATGATAATATTCTTTCTCGGCAATGCCAATTTTTCCAAGGATTGTAAAATAAATAGAGATGACCAGTTCTGATGCAAAGGCAACCTCCATCAGAAGAGAAAACAACACCTCCCTTCACATAATTACTCCTGTCTCTGAGAAAGGTATAGTTCCCCACTGTTTGTAGTAATTTAAGTCATCCAGGTTTCAACGCCCAAAATGTTGTGAAGTTGTAGAAATATTTTTTAAAAAGATGAAGATTTCAAGGAACACAGGATACAATTCACAGACTGGTTAAGGGAGTCTTGCAAAATGAGAGAGAAACAAGGGCATTAGATCTAAGATTATACAAGAGCTGAGAAATGACACTTGCCTGATTAGATGTTATGATTTGGAAACTAGTGGCAAAAGAACAAGAAGGAGACAGCCTCCGTACGATGCAGGGTGGAGGTGATGCTGTGGCATTGTAAAAGAGCCAGACGTGGACATCATGAGATATCCCGATATTCTGAGCCAGATGGACCACCGGGTGTTTGCAGGACAGAATTTTCAAGGACCGAAAACAAACTGGAAGGAATGAGGTTGGGGGTGCCTTGGTAAGAGGATAGACAAACCACTGGTGAGCACTTACTGGGTGGCAAGATGAGGTGCATGATAATGTGACCTCGAAGGAGGGTATAGGAAGAGATTCACACTAGCATACGACTGCAGAGTAGCTGGAGGAGGCCCTACTAGAGGAGTAGGTGCATAGGCATACTGGAAATGTGGTGTTGTTGAGGGAAAGGGCGAACATGAGTAAGAGGATTCAGTTCTCATAAAGCAGGAGTTGTGAGTAATCTGTAAAGCATTTATATAAACTTTACAGGATTTAGAATAGGGGTTCCTTAATTTCAAAAAATATAAAAGGGTTATTAACACATTGGTCTTGAACATGATGCAGTGAGCATGGTGAAACCGGATATCTACATTCATATAACAGAAATGATATTTAGATGGAAGAGGAATTTTGTTTTCAGGCGCAGCTCTTTGAAGGAAACTTAAGACCCTTGAGAGCAAGTTCATAATCTATCAGAGTTATGCCATTAAGGATATATTGAATGGATATTGTTTAAGGATTATGGAATTCATCCTAGTCTCTCTTAAGAGTTTATTTCCCCATGGAAATGTGGATAATCAATGTCCATAGAGGTATGAGGCGACTCAGCTTATAACTGAAAAGGACAATTAAAAGTTTTGGAGGCATCCTTCCCCTTTGGGTGTGGTTAGATAAATACGCTGCGGATACCGCACATGATTCCTTTTCCTGACGAAGGTCGTGGCCTGACTGCATTCACAACGTGTGGATCTCATTACCATTGGAGATCGGAGTTCTCCGCTATCGGGTAAAAGCGGAAGGCCTAGGCTATGCAGCACAGAAATAACGAAGAAAAAAAATAAAATTGTGATAAAGTGCTTAAATTTCATTTAATAGAGTGATAACACCGACAATTTGAAATGAAAAAAAAAGCTAAATAAAATAATCTACAATAGGCTAACTTTTCTAGGTCCAAGATTTGGACAAAAACTAAAGATCCTGAAAGTCCAATTTTTAATAAATACAAATCTCAAACGAAACCTTACCTGAAAATGAAAATAATATAACTTAAGTTGACATGAGTCGAAACGATTAGATGTTAGCAACCAATAAATAAAAGACATAGGAAAATAAAAGAATACTATAAGAGTAGGTCTGTGGGCCATGCTATTTTATTTTCCCAACAGATAGGGAAAGGGATTCTCGAATATGGATAGAGAAGGAGACGGGTTGTTAATCATTAGTATGTTCATTATAATTAACTGCAAATAAAAGATAATAAAGTAAAAATATTATCGTACCTTAACATTCACTTAAATGTAAATATTTGATACAAGTCTACAAATTTTACTCTATTGATAATACGGAGACCATAATTTTCCCATAGTAGGCACGCAGGGACAGAGAATAATAAAACAATTAAGAAAAGCATGCCCATCTTGATAATAGAAGCATTCTTGCAGTAAAGGTTGTTAAATTTTGGATGATTTGTCAAGATCGAGGTTGTTGAGATGTAACTCAATTGCAAATTAAGAAAGGACTGATAGGGTTTGAATGGTTGGGATATTAGTAATTTTTGACTAAGACAAATTAGCGGGTTTTTAGTTACTGTAGTTATTAAGGTTAATTGCATGTTACTATAGTTTTTAAAGCTGTAGTGTGGTTAGCATGTATATACTTTAGAATATAGTTTTTAGATTTTTTTGTTGTTCTTGTTTTAGTTACAGACTTTGTGAATAAGTTAGTTATTGACAAGTCTTAGGGTGCTTTGTGTCATATTTGCATGAAGATCTTCAGACTTGTTATTCTGTATTAATTATCGACAGCTTAGGGTGTTTGTGGGATTTGGCATGAAATTTCTGCTTTGTGATTGGTTTTGTTGGCTTGACTGGGACAGTCTCGATAGGCCCATGTGGCTTTTTACTGTCTTTTTATTTCTAATATTCTAATTTTCTAATTTTAAAGCATGTGAACAGTGTCTAGAAGACAGGATTAAAATTAATAAAATACTAGAAATATTAATCCATAATGCTAGTTGCACAAGGAAGGAAGTTATCAGCAAATCCTATAATATTTATATTAGACGGGTTTAAAGTTTAAACCATTAATTCAGTTCATTTTCTTTGTTTTCAGTTTCTTGACTTTCTTCATTCACTGGAGTAGGCAGGATTTTATTTTATTTATTTATTTTTATCGGGAGAGAGGTGCTTGAATTCATGCTTTAAGGGAATAATTGAAGTTTATTAGAATTTCCATTAGAATTTTCATGAGTACAAGAGAGGTATGTTTAAGAGAATTAGGAAAGATGGAAAAAATTTCAGCTTTGCATAAATTTGAAATTATTATTTTAAAACTGTAAAATATTTTAAAAAATATATATTTAATAATTCATCTAACCTATTTAAAAAAAATTATCTTCGCTCTTGGATAAAACAATGTCTCAAAAATTATTTAAAACATGCTTTCCCTTTGCTTCTTATTTACAAGTAAATTTATGATTTCTTCACAATCTAGTTTTATGGCCATACCAGATTCAGATGCAAGAACACCCAGGTAACCAAGTCGATGTTGAGTTTGTGATATTAGACAATTGTGATAATTTTTGTCCGATTTGCATCAAATCAAAAGAAAAAATGAGTATTTGGAGACCTCCAAAACGTAGATTTAGAGCACTTTATTGTATCTCTTCTAGTTTGTCTTTATTGATATTTTAACGAAAATCAAGTACTCTAATACTTTTGAATAACGAGTAAAATACCTAATTTGTCTAAATGACTTGAAAATTAAACACAGAGATTATTAGGGACATACAAAGGTTTTAGTCATGTGTTTTGGAGATGTTTTAATTGTATTGAAGATTTTGACGAGTGGAGAGATGAATGAATTAAGTTTTGAAAGCATTGAAATTAACCATATTCTTCTTACCCCAATTAAAAATTTTAGAAAAATCAAAGTTTAGTTGCTCCGAGGCTGCCTTTCTAGCATGAATTATTTGCTGTAGGGTGGGACGTCTTTAAAAAAGAAAAGAGTGTGGATGGAGTTGTTGGAATAGCTTAGAAGCCTTAGATGATAGATAATAAAGTGATAGAGAGATCATTTAGGAAAAGTAGAAAAAGTGTTGAAAACGTCCCACCCAACAGCAAATAACTCATGCAAGGAAGGCAACCCCGGGGCAACTAACCTTTGATTTTTTTAGAATTTTTAATTGGGGCAAGAAGAACATGGTTAATTTCAATGCTTTCAAAAGTCATAATCTTCAACACAATTATAACATCTCGAAAACACACGACTAAAACCTTTGTCTGTCCCTAATAAATTGTGTTTAATTTTCAAGTCATTTAGACAAATTAGAGATTTTACTCGCATTCAATAATATTAGAGTACTTGATTTTCTTTAAAATATCAATAAAGACAAACTGAAAGAGATACAGTAAAGCACTCGAAATCTACGTTTTGGAGGCTTCCAAATGCTCATTTTTTCTTTTGGTTTGATGCAAATTGGACAAAAATTATCACAATTATCTAATATCACAAACTCAGCATCGACTTGGCTACCTGGGTGTTCTTTCATCTGAATCTGATATGGCCATAAAACTAGATTGTGAAGAAATCATAAATTTACTTGCAAATGTTTTAATAGTTTTTGAGACATGTTTTATCTAAGAGCAAAGATAATTTTTTTGCCTCATTACTCCTTTAATAAAATCAATTTTTATTTAAATATTTTAGGTTTATAATATAATTTTCAAACTTCGTTCCTATCGGTTGAAACATATAACCTAATCTTGCATAGTTTTATTAACATATTATCTTTGTAATTAACATACCATTTTATAAGATGTCTAATGGAAATTCTAAATGATCTTAGATTATCCTTAAAACATGAATTAAGCCCTCTCCCGGTAAGAAATAAATAATCAAAATAGAATCCTGCAGATTCCTGCTACTCCAGAGAAGCTAAAAGGAACTTTACAAGGTCTTAAACGTAATAATATCAGAGGGGATACTGATAACTTCCTTGCTTGTGTAACTAGCATTAAGGATTATTTATTTACCCTTTTTATTATTATTATTTTATATTAGATTTTATCCTGTTCTGTCTAGTACACTGATCAGGTTGCTTTTAATATAATGGAATGAAATACACACAAATCTTTTCTTTATCATTCGCAGCCCATTCTTATGCATGTGTTTTAATACGATTTTTGCGCAAACAGACTCTCTTTTAGTATGTCTTGTTTATTTCTTATGTTGCTTGTTTGAATTATTGGGTCCTAAGGAATTGAATCGTTGCGCTCATGCAATTTAAGTATTGTTTTCTCATTTTCGATAAAAACTCTTGCTGTTGAAGTAACATCCGAATTGTAGTCGACCACCACACACTTCCACTCTTACATCTACCTGGTTTCTTATTTTCTTCTTTTTCATTTGCCCATCTCTTCATATCCCTCGGGGACATAGAAGTAGCTGGGATGGAAAATGTTAAAGTGTCTTTCCCTCACCGCCAAGATGGTAATGTTTTTCGAAATAAGTCCAATGATTTCTGGTAGGGTGATCGAAGGGAAATGGACGCTGAATTAGCCTAATAAGTACTTTATAACCTACTTATATATATACTTTATAACCTACTTATATATTTATTTTTTCGTCTGAGGTCGAGTTCATTGAGAGGATGAATTCAGATAGGTTAAATGGCAGGTGAAGGAAAATAATTTCTTTTAATAGAGAGGATAGTGGTATGATTCATGCAGCTGCAGAGGATCTACTCATGGGTACTTCTCATGAACATTCCAACAAATACCCATATTCATCCATTGTCATGTATTTTTTTATTTATTTTATTTTATACAATGTATTTAATACATGGGCGAGCCTATTCAAGGAATGGGTATTACACGTCTCAGGAGCTATTCCATGAGGGTTGGTCACCCCCGATTTTTTATGAAAATCACAGGATATCTGAAAATAATAATGAAGAAATGTGAAAACGAAATTCACTCATTTTAGGAAAAAGTTTACAGCTCTCAAGTTTGTTAAAAATCCATAGACTTTTTCATGATTAGATGACTCAGTTAGGTCTATTTAGGCCTCTAAGTAGGTTTTAAGTGTAGTTTGTTAGGTATAGCGACAGGAAAATTATGTGAATTAACAAATCTTATCATTAACTGAACTGGATGGCCTAAAAAGGCACGAGGCGCATAATTTTTATTATAAAGAAGTTTATGCATACGCATTGCTAAAGTTTTTTTTTCTAAAGAGAGCACGCATTTTCGTTTTCACTATTCTTCATGATTATTTTTATTAGATTAAATCCTGTGAATTTCAAAAAAAAAAAAAAACTTCTTTTTTTAATAAAAAATCTATGGTTTCCTATTTGACTTTGAAGGCTCGTAACTTTTTTTTTCCTAAGGAGTGCGACGATCTATTTTTTCACTATTTTATTAATTATTTTTTTTATGAGTTGTATGGGATTGTCATCAAAATGGGGTGAGAACCCTGCTGGGTAAAATAGTTATTATTATATCATATTTATATTGACTACTATTAATAATATTAAATTAATTCTAGTCTTATCTAATAATAGGCTATGCTAAGGCTGTATACTATGCAATGGTTAGAACTTTCAAATCTTACAAAATGAAGAATTAATTGGCCTAGCAACTGGTATAGTATTTTCCAAGATAGGATTATGGGTAATGTATTTCCAATAAATGCCTTAAACAGATTTTATAAAAATACGCATAGACGTGCTAAAAATGTAATTGAGATAAAAATTATATTTGATCTGCATCTCTTTATGGAAAAGAAGTTACATCCTCTCTAAGGTATTTAAATTCAATTAGCTTTTAAATAATTGATTGTTCCAGGTTAGGTCTCATATTCAGGCCCTCGTTCAGGTTGTGATGTTTTGTTAGGTTAAGAGAAAATCTGTGTATATTGAACAAATCTTATCATAACCTGAATAGGAAGGTCTTAAAGAGTCCTAGCCCTGAATTTATTATTATATACAAGTCTTGGGAAATTTTTAACTTTCAGAGGCTGTAACTTTTTTTCCTAAAGAGACTGCCGAATTTCGTTTTCAGCTATTCTTCATTATTATTTTTTTAGAGTATTTCTGTGATTTTTCAAAAAAAAAATTTTTTCGTTTTTTTTTATAGACAAACTGACTAGGGTTTTTTTACGAACTTTGAGAGTGTTGTAATTTTTTTTCCATAAGAGACCGGAAACTCTTTTTTTTTATTCTTCATTACTATTTTTTTAAGAGATCTATGCTGTGATGTTTTCTATGAAAATATCAGCCCAAGACTTGGAAATTTCCCTAACATTTATAGATTTTGATACTTAATGTGTCAAAGTACAGGTTTCTAAAGTCGATGAATCTTATTTTGAGATCTGCGAGACGTTTGGACTTTACCCTTTTTAATTTTTTTTTTTTTTAGAGTAAAACGGATAATCATATTTTAGCCCTGAAAATTTTTTTTTAATTTATTTATTATTTAATTTATTTTATTTATATATTGACATATGATTTACAATGACAAATATGTTTATCTTTAGTGATTTGTAATTATTTTGGAAAATTACAAACATTTTTTTTAGTAAAATTTTTGTATTACCCCATGTGTGAGTAAAACATGATTTGATGTTTTTTATTCCTAACTTTAAAAAAAAATAAAATTTATATAAAACTACTTATAGGATATTTTGAAGAATTATGATACTATGATATTTTTTAATATTTTTAGATTTTAAAAAAAAAAACATATATTCTAGATACCAAAAACTTTTTTATGAAATCATCACGACTCACCCCACTTAATTTTCTTTTCTAGTCTTCTGTTCTCCCATCCATGCTCTACTATAAACTATAAAGAATTCATTGGTCTTGTATCATGTCCCCTCTAGGAAATTTCTTTTCTACAGAAAACATTCTTAATTCCTTCAGTCTCTCTTCATAGCTCTTACCCTCAAACCCAGAAATCATCCTTGTTGCTCAATGTTGCACTCTCTGTAGCATATCTATGTCTTTTCTTAAATAAGAGGCCCAAACCTGGTGCACAATACTCTAATACTGGCTAACTATTATACATTTTGTAAATGACATTGCGATTTATTATACCTAGCATCTTAGCTTTATTCCTTTCTTTCAAACACTGATTGGCCATTTTCAGATTACTGCTTATAATCATGCCCAAATCTTTTTCTTGGTCCATAGACTCATGTTAATCCCCATTCATATTGTAGTTAAATCTTTTATTTGAGTAACCTAGATGAAAAATCTTACAATTTTTACTATTAAAATTCATTTGCCACTTATCTGTTCACCCAAGAAGTTTATCAAGATCATTTTGAATCTTTATCCATCAAGCATTATTCCCTACTGAGGTACGGTAGCCACTTTGGTATCATCTATAAACTTAGAAACCTTACATTTAAGCCTCTGGTCTAAATCATTTGCTTATACCTATATGAGGAACAATAGTGGCCCCTCCACTGAACCCTGTGAAACACCACTCTTCACTATTTCCCATGATGACTTATTGCCATTTGGTAGCACACACTTCCTTCTATTCCACAACCACTCTTTAATCCAACCATGTACCACTCTACCCATCCACACTGCAAAAACTTATGCATCAGCCTCATGTGGGGAACCTTATCAAAGGCTTTGCTAAAGTCTAAATAATAATATATTATATCGACTGGATCTCTTTGGTCAGTGCAGTCAATAATGTATTCCATGAATTCTAAAAGGTTTGTCTGACATAACCTACCCTTTCTAAAACCATGCTGTGAGCCACACAATATCTTATCTTCCAAATATTTCTCTAAATGACCTTTCAGTTTTATCATCTTTTCCCAAACTACCTTTCTTATAAATTGGTACAGCATATGCTATTTTCCTGTCCTTTGATACCTCATCAAATGTTAAAGCTCAATTTTGTTGTGCTATATACCCCTATAACTTTTTAAACTTCTATTTAAATAAGTTTACTGATCATTGATGAATTTATTTTAAAGTTGCAGATTCAAATATGAAATTCACAATTATATGAGTATTAACAACCTACTAAAAAAATGTTTTGTTTTTTTTTTTCAGATTTTATTTTAAAATTTAGAAATGAAATGAATTTTATTATAAATATTATTTGTATTATTTATCTCCAAAGTTTTAACAGAACATTAAAAGTGAATAAATGAATCTACAACTTGCTTCTTATATAATTTTTACTTGTTAAAGACTTTTGTCTTTATATTAAAGTTTACTTGAAGATTATTTTTGTTACCTACAAATGCCATGTTCTGAAATATTTATTTGCAATGGAGACATAAAAATATCTTCTATGCTGGATAGAAAGTAAGTTTGTTCATTCATATATATATATATATATATATATATATAAAATATATATATATATATATATATATATATATATATATATATATATATATATATATATATATATATATATATATATATATATATATATATATATATATATATATATATATATATATATATATATATAAACAATTAAATGACTTAAAAAGTTAAAAACTAACCAGTTAAAAACCAATCCCCTAAAAGTAGGCTTATAAACACCATCAAAACACAAATTTAATAGCTATGTAGATGATCTAACAATGACAGCCAAACACTCTTCTATAAATACAGCAAGCAGAGAACTAAAACGATATATAAACCAACTAAAACAGTGGCTAACAACAAACAGAATAACTGGACCACTTCAAAAATCCTCAATTACATTACTTAACCCAGACAGAAGAGAATCAAATATTCACACAGCAGTTTTTCTATCAAACAATAGACTCCCTTTTAACAAACAACCCACCATCCTAGATTTGACTTTTGACCAGGGTTAGTGATTTTTTTGATTTTTAAAAAAGAAATTTTTTTTGATTTTTTTGATTTTTTTAGGCACAAATTGCCTTTTTAATTATTATTTTGATAAAATTAGTAAATAATCCTAATTACCTAATTAATAATAAGTTTAGTAAATATAATTTATTATTTAGTTTAAGTTATTTAAATTATATATATACTGTATAATATCTGAGTACTCTAATTTTATTTATTTCTTTATTAAAAATGATTTGAAACTACATTGATGAATTTATTTATTATATAGATTAAATATACTTATCAATAACCAGGTGATAACTAGGAATAATTATTAATTTAGAAAAAAATTTAGCCCAAAAAATCAAATAAATAAAAAAATATTTTTTTTTATAAAAAAATCAATTGATTTAATCAACTTATTAAATCAATTTGATTTAATCAGTGAAAAACCCTGCTTTTGACACACATATGACATTCACCCCCTACATCAACAATATTACTTATAGAGCCACACACACATTAAATGTGCTGAAACTTTAAGAACAATCTTTGCAAACTCAAATAACTCCGTACTTCAAGTACATCTACCTAAAATATCCCCTACAGAACATCTTTTACTGTCAAACCCTCGTAATGCTGTCCCGTTTCTGCTCAGGGCACCATCCTTCCCTTCAGGAATATAAATTCAAAATTAAAAGCACCCTCCCCCCCTACTGTCAAAGATGCCTTTCCCGTACTAACGACAACACAGATCAACTCTTACTATACTGCCCTGACTTAACAGACATCTGACGCAACTTCAATACAATTTGTAACACCTCTGGAACCAACCTTTTGGAATGGCACAATATTTCAAGGTAGATCGTTTCTCATAGGGGAGGAGCAGGAAGTTACAAAGTATATATATATATATATATATATATATATATATGAGGAAGAGACATATATATATATATATATATATATATATATATATATATATATATATATATATATATATATATATATATATATATATATATATATATATATATATGGCAAATATTTATTTCCTTATAATTCTTTAACAGAATATCTGTACTGTTTACAGTACAGGTTTGCCTATATTTTGGCAATGGGAAATAAACATGGTTGTTGTGTGTATCCAGGAGGCAGAAGTTCTTCCAGATCTTCCAATCAAAAAGTAAGATTATTATTATTATTATTATTATTATTATTATTATTATTATTATTATTATTATTATTATTATTATTATTATTATTATTGTTATTATTATTATTATTATTAATAGATCTAGCATAAGGGATATTAGGTATTTTACACTGTGGATTAAAACAAGGCTACCTTTAACCAGCAATCTCACTAACATTTCAAATCAATGATCCTTCATGATAATTTGACACATTTCTGCAACATTTCTGTTGTTATGCTGGTCAAGGACAGAAAGAATGGTCATCATCTCCATTTGATATGCTGCCACCTTGAATGATTAAACCAATTGTAGGGCACTGTTTGACTCAAAGTATTTTCACTGTTTACTTCTGTTATGAGTGTCTGCAGCACTTTTTCCAAGTTTGTAAAAGATTAATGCATGCTGCTCTTTTGTGTCAATTTATTTTCATGCATAGCAAAATAAATTGAAACAATAAGGCTAAACATAATGCATCTTCAGGCTAATAACAAACAAATTTAGATTGGATATATATATAGCTCCACCCACTGTGGTATCAGTTACAAACTGTAAGAAGTACATGGATATTTTTTAACTAGTTTGTCAACTTCAGGATTTCATCTGATATATGGGTCAATCCAAATGAAGTGGTCCAATGCTGGTTGCTTGGCCATTTTCAAAATAATTTATATTTTGCATACTGCTAACCTTATATGTTGACAGATCAGAACATTAACAATTTTTTTTCTTTATTCACACTGGTTGCACATTTTGTTATGTAATTTTTTGGCATAGCTATATAAGGGTTAGCTTAAATTTTATCATCTCAACTCTGGTAATTCCTAGAACAAATTTTAAAGTACAATTTTGATAATTCAACTTAGATTCCTAAAATAGTCTTTAACATAATTTTTTGCATTTTATATCAAAATACCTGAAAGTGTCATTTGTGGGGTGAATTTTAGGTGGGGGGGGAAGGCAATTTATTTAAACTTGGAATTTTTTTTGGAAGTTACAGCTATTACAAAGAATTACTCTAAAAATATTTGAACTTTAAATCTTCTAAACTTTTTTTTCTACAGGTGTGTGAAAGCCTAAAAATGACATTTTTAAAAAATTTAAAATTTTGGTACTCAATATCTCTGGTGGGCAAATATCTAAAAGTCTCAAATTTACATACTTTAAAGCACTTTTATTATATGTAACATGCAAAATGTTGAGTTGGGACTCGAATGTTTTAAGAGATATGGCCTTTTTACAAAAGTTATTAACAATTCATCATTTCATATTTATACTTAATACATATTTTTCTGGGTAATTATGTTGTATTAGTTATGCATTAAAATGTAAACGATCACATGGTTACATAGTATCACAGAAAAATGTGCTTAGAAAAGATAGCCCTTCAGAGAAGGGTTTGATTTTTGAAGAAAAATTTGGGAAGAGTGATTTAGACATAATTTCATTAATTTTCATCTGACCTATATGTAATGAAATCAAAATATATTATTGGGGGGGGGGGAGTTCAAAAATTTCTTTTTCTGTGTCTGACCATTTATTTTCTAGTGCCAATAGAAAACTTAGTGGCAGCTGCTGCCAATGTTTTAAAAAAAAAAAAAAATCTAACACAGATGTGTTCTAAGTAAGTTTATCCCTCCACTAAACAATATCAAAAGGAAAAAAAATTAAATTTTGCTTTGAAAAAAAAATGAAAAATTTCATATCAACAGTGAAAATTTGCTATAACTTTATTAATGATCCAATTTATTTGCAAAAAATGTGTAACTCATAACTTCTTTAAAACACCCCTGAATCTATCTCTGTATAGTGTGTTGTTCATCTCTGTGCTGAGTAAGGTAGTACCTTCATACACAGCTCTCTTTGAAACTGTTGATTCTACAGCATTTCATTCACCCACTCTCACAGATTTCATTCAATCTCTTTCTATCCACCGCATTATCTCTTTCCTTTCCTATACCATCATTATTAAAATTTTACACCTCCATTGAAGAAAACTTACGTTATTCATCTTTCCACGCATTTTCTTTCTCCAACTTTTTCATGTGCTCCACTTCTAAAGTTTGGAATGCACTTCCTATATTTTTACCAATTTCCTTCAACTTACATATTTACAAAAGCAATGCTCTGGTTCATGTTGGTACTTGATTTTGAGGATAGTTTGTTTCTACTTGTTTCCAAAGTGCTGGTGACCTACATATGGGCCTTTGCCCATTTTTCCATTGTTTTATATATATATATATATATATATATATATATATATATATATATATATATATATATATATATATATATATATATATATATATATATATATATATATATATATATATATATATATATATATATATATATATATATACACGAAAGGAAGTAGGTAAATTAAGAGTGAGAAGTTAAGTGAACAAGACAATAATGGATAAGTATGTAAGAGCCGCTAGCAAATCGGTTGAATGTGAATGAGTTGGATACTGAACAAATCTGGGGCAAATGAAGGGAAGCAATTGTTAGTAGTGCAAAGGAAGTGTGTGGATGTGCTAAAGTAGGGAAGTAAGAATGTTAACAGCGAATGGTGGAATGAAGAGGCATGAAAGCGGTTATAGGTAAAAAAGAAGCTGGTTGAATGTACTAAAAGCAA
>JABUQX010072730.1:27500-52500 GCA_015478945.1 Trachelipus rathkii
GTGAGAAGATAAATAAACAAGGCTTTAAGGAAAAGTATTTAAGATCATTTGCAAATCATGTTGAATGTGAACGAGATGGAACAACTAATCTGGACACAAAAGAAAGGAGTCTTTGTTAGTAGTGCAAGAGTAGTGTGTGGGTGTGCTAAAGTAGAAGATAAGAATGTCCATAGTGATTGGTGGAATGAAGAGGTGGTGCAAATCATTAAAAGTAAAAATGATGCGTGGTTGAATGTACTAAAAGCCAATGATGAGGCCTTGAAAGGTGTATGAAAATATATAAGGAGGAAAAAAGAAAGAATAAAAGTTGCATATGTAGGAGGAAAAAAGATAAAGAGGTAAATGAACTGTTTGGAAGGAGGATGAATGGGGACTTACAACGGAATAGGGAACTCTTCTGGAAAGAAGTACAAAAATTTAAGAAAGAGTAAGAATAGAATAATGAATAGGGATGGTATTTGCGTGAGGAATGAAATAGATGCGAGTAGAGTGGGGAGGGAACACTTTGAAAATCTGCAGAATATTGTCAGTAATGAAGAGGTGACAGTGAACGTGTGTGAGTTTGACGGTGTAAGAAATACTTATTTTGGGGCTGAGGTAATTAGTAGGGAGGAGGTTGAAGAATGGTAAATCCCCTGGTATTTTGGTGGTTAGTGTGACTCTACTGATTGGCGAAGAGTAAGGTGCATTTACAAGTGGTATAGGTTGTTTTGATCAAATCTTCACATTGAAACAAATGATTGAGAAAATGTGAGAGAAGAAGAATATTTTGTATCTAGGTTTTATGAACTTGCAACAGGCGTATGACAGGATTAATAGGAAAGCCATGTGGCAGGTGTTAGCGATATATTGTGTTGATGGTAGACTTTAGAATGAAATCAAAAGTTTGTATGTCGATAGTAAAGCGTGGGTAAGAATAAGTGGAGGGAAAAGTGAATGGCCTAATATTAATAGTGGAGTGAGGCAAGGATGTGTTATGTCTCCATGGCTTAAATTTGTATATGGATGGATCAAAGAATTAGAGGTTGAGGTAGAAGGGGAAGGTGTTAGAATGATGGAGAATGGAAGAGAGCAGTTAGTGCCCTGCTTATTTGTACGCTGATGATTTTTATTTGTGTGGCGAATCTGAAGGAAATTCTCAATTCTTGGTAAATGCAAAGGAATAAGCCTTGAGTGCGCTAGGGATCTGTTACCGGTGTTAATTTATGGTAGTGAAACTATGGTGTGGAATAAGAAGTATAAATCTAAGGTACAATCTGTTCAAATGGACAATCTTAGGTTTTTTTTAGGTGTGAGTTGAATTAATAAAATGATGAATAAACGTGTAAGGGAGTTGGTGGTGTGAAGAAGGACGTAAATGAGAGAATATATGAAAAGAGTATTAAGACCATTTGGTTATATTGAAGGGATGGATGATTTTTTAGTTAAGCGAATGTATAGCAGTGATTGTGCTGGTAATCAGCCAGCTGGGAGATCAAAAAAAAATAGGTGGATTGAGTCAGTAAAGGAATGTCTGAAGGAAAAGAATGTGAGTTTGGCAGAGGAGAGAAGAAAGGTGCATAATAGAAATGAATGTCTGGATTGATTTTGTGAGGGAGCATGGTTGTGGGCTTGGCCCAGCAGATGAACCCTACATTGACGAGATACCACAGTTTGAGTCTGCCGCGGTGTTGTGAAGTTCTAGGGTGGATTTTCTGACTGCGACGAGTTCTCACTAATAGGTATAGAGGGGGCGGTAAGGCTGGGCTTTCTTTTCGACTTGTGTCATATTCTTCTACTACTTCTCTTTTCCGATGCATGTAACTCACCTTACCCCCAGTCTTGGGGGGAAAAGGAGGATAATGAAATGAAATATATACCGTATATATAAGTAAAACTTGTTCATCTTTTCTTCCTTGGTCTTATTACATTCTTTGTGAATCATTCTGTTTATATTTTTGTACCTTTCATTATATTTGACTATTTTTTCTTTCATCTAACTTATTTTAAATTTCGCAGTTTTAATCTATTTCTCAGAATATTGATTTGTAGTAGCAGCTCTTGTCCATCTAAAAAAAAAAATAACAATATATTCCACTTCTAGCTTAGCATTATAGATAGTTTTTCTATGCCTCTATTAGCCACAACGTTTTGCTTACTCTTATTCATGGATGTTTTGCTGACCAGTTGAAACGTTTTCAAAAAATCTGGGTTGCATAGGTTAGGGTTTAAGGTGCATGGGTGGTTCAACTCATCACTGAAAATTATTTGAATATCATTGCAATCATTCTTTTTGTTAGATCGTTTAAAATAATATTGCCAAATGCGCTGGTGTGGTGTTCTTTGCAAAACAGATGATACATTGCAGTGTGAAAAATGATTGGTGTTGTGGTGTGGTGCAGAAAATTGTGTTGCTCTGCAATCCCTAGTTAAAATAGTTTAAAATAAAGCTAGTGATACATACAAACACAAATTTAACTTTGGTTGCATTCAAACAAAATGAAATATCATTATTTATATTTGTTATGCCCAAAATATCTTTATTAATGCCAAGAAAGATTTTTGATCTCTAAAATATGCCACAATTTTTTTCCTTTGTATTGACCTTTTAACATTATAATGCTTTAAAAAATATATCTGATCAGGAAAAATTCTTTTCAGATGGTTTACTATTAAGGAGAAGAAGTAGAAATTATGTAAGTTTTTTTTTTTTTTTAATTTTCCAGAAGGACTATTTAGTTACATATTTTTTTTTTATTTATTAATTGCACTGATAAAAATAGTTCTGGTTATAAATCGATTCATGTTATTTTTTGTTTTCATTTGCAAATTTTATAGATTGAAGATAATAATAGAACTTTGAAGAAGTCTTCCTCTTGTTCCACCATTTATTTGGACGACTCAACAGTCTCTCAACCTAATCTTAAAAACACAATCAAATGCGTTGCCTTGGCCATATATTATCACATTAAATTTAGGTCTTCAAACAGAATAATAGATATATTTGATGAAAAGCTTCACCCATTAACAGTATGTATTATTATTATTATTATTATTATTATTATTATTATTATTATTATTATTATTATTATTATTATTATTATTACGTTGAAGCAAATGGAGTGAGAAAATGAGAGAGAAGAAGAATAATCTTTATTTAGGTTTTATTGACTTGTAACAGGCATATGACATTATTAATAGGGAAGCTCTGTGGTATTTGTTAGTGATACAACATATGGTGTTGATGGTAGAATTCTGAATGGAATTAAAAGTATTATGTCGATAGTGAAGCGTATGTTAGAATAAATAGAGTTGAATCTGAATGGTTTAATATTAATAGTGGAGTAAGGTAGGGATTTGTTGACCCCTTATCTATTTAATTTGTATATGGATGGTGTGATGAAAGAATTAAAGTGAGGAGTGGCAAGGGAGTTTTTTTTTAGACTTATGGAGAATGAAAGAGAGTGGAGTGTGCCCTGCATATTGTATGTACGCAGATGATTTGATTTTGTGTTGTGAATGTGAAGAAAGGTTGAGATGATTGGTAGAGGGGTTTGTTAGGGTGTGTGAAAGGAGGGGTTTGAAAGTAAATGTAGATAAGAGTAAAGTGATGGTAATGGGTGAGGAGAGGATGCGGTGTGAAATCATGTTGGATAGTAAGGAATTGGAATAAGTGTCTTTGAGTTTAAATATTTAGGCTATTTTTGAATGAAAAGGGAACAGATGATGCAGAGTATAGGAGGAAAGTTGTAAGTTGTGGGAAAGTGTCTAGTGCAATTAAATTCTTGGTGAATGCAAAGGGACTAAGTCTTCAGTGAGCTAGAGTTCTGCATGAGGGTATGTTGTTACCGGTGTTAACGTATATTAGCGAAACTATTGTGGAATAAGCAGTATAGATGTGAGAAGAATTGATAAAATGGGGAATGAACGTGTTAGGGCCTCTGGATTTTAAGATGGTTTGGTAATATGGAAAGGATGGATAATGGTCGGTTGGTCAAGCGAATGTTTTGAGGTGTGTTGAGAATTGACCAGCTGGGAAATCTAAAAAAAAAAGAGGATAAAGTCAGTTAAGGAGGGTCTGAAGGAAAGGAATGTGAATTTAGAAACGAGAAGAATGGTGCCTAATAGGAATGAGTGGTGGGGTTTTGTGAGGGGGCATGGTTGCATGCTTTGCCCATGGTATGAACCCGACATTGGCAAGATACCATAGTGGGGGGTCTGTCGCGTTGTTGTGAAACCCAAGGGTGGATTTTTGACTGTGACGGGCTCGCACATCAGGGTATGGAGAGGTTTTCCTTTCAACTTACGTGGTGTTTTACTTACCTATTCTGTTTCCGGCGTATGTTGCACACCCTATCCCAAGGAAAAGATAAAGAGAAGAGAGAATGCTACCACTACTGTAGGACTTTGACGGCTGTGCAATGTGGGTTAGAAGAAGCATGATGAAAAGTTATTAAATATATAATGGAAAGAAATGAATTAGGAATTGCTAAGGTGTAAAGTAAATCTCATAAGCCTGGAGGATATTTTTCAGATAAAGTATAGCAATTTGTAAAAGTTTTTTTTATCCATTTATTTTTATTTTTTTATTTTTTTCAAGAATCGTTGAGAAGAGTAGTTTAATTAGATATATGAATAACGGGCCAAAAGGAAGAGGGAAACCCAGACTATTTTTGAAAAAAAAGTTAAGAACAGAAATTATTCCAAAGCGTGGTTTGATGAGATTTGTAAGGTTTAGGATAGACAGAAATGAACCGATAGGAAGAACCATGATCCTAAGAAATTTTTATTAAATCAAAACCTTGACTGAGATGTGAAGATGAATCCTTTAGGATATTAAAAGGTGTAACTTTGAAGCTTGGGATAATGATGGTAACACTGTAAGTTTTAGGAAATGAAAAAAAATTAAGGAGACCTAGTTAAGTAAAGATAGAAATATTTATGGTTTTCAAATATAGACAAGACCAGTTTGATGAGAGCAAGCTCAATTGGAAAAGTTGGAAAAAGGTGGAAACATCTGCAAGACAGGAGGCTAATGTCACTAAAGAAAAAGAGATTAACAAAGGATTATATTAAGTCAGTGACTTTTATCATGTGTGTACTCAGGCTGATTAAAGATATAGATGCTGATGCCCTGAACCTTCCACAATATTGCAAAATGTTAATGGACTCCGTTGAATTAATATTTGGTTGTCTAAACATTGACATGCATCTTTAAAATTGTTCGCTATTTATTCTCTTATGAGTTTCTTCGTGGATGTTCTCTACTTTGTGGAAAGATATTAAGTAATTTTTAATGTTTTATTTTTAAACAGAGGGACGTGTTCACAGACGATACCTGACCACCACACAACCGGAACAGCGTCATATATATAAATTTTTCGGACTCTATTATGTGCTCACTTACAGCTGAAGTTAATTTTGCGCCATGCATATAAACACTAGGTATTTGGAAGAAGGTAAATATTTATGAATTAAGTATATGTTTGAACTTTTATTTATATTTCTCTCATTTTTTTTGTTCTTTTTGTGATCAAACCTTATAAATTACATAAAGTGCAAATATATTTAAAACTGAATTTAAATATACATGATATAGCCAGTTTTGAAGAGTTAAGGCTTATCATTTAGTAATATGCTGTTATTTTGATTTCAGTTTTGGAATACTAATAATTATTATTTACTGTTAAGAAATAATTATTTGATTAATCATTACTATTTTATTATCATTTCAGTTGCATAAATTTAGATTTTCTACATTTTTTTTCTTCCCCTTAAATGGGAGCTGGAAATTTATTATAAGACGCATACCAAAGTCGTAGCATAGCTACTAGTTAAAACTTTGAACGGTAACAAACAATTTTTTTTTACTTTTTGTTTCCTTATTGATTAATGTCTTTATTTGTCTTACCAAAGACCGAAGAGAAAGTGGATTGAGTCGGTGAACGAATGTCTGGAAGGAAGAATATGTGAGTTTGCAAGGCGAGAATAAAAAGTGCTAAATAGGGTGAATGGCGTGGTGTTGTTAGGGGTATCTTGGTTTTGCCCACCTGGGCTAAGGGATAACCCACATTGACGAATCTACATATGTGAGGTCCACGCGTTCCCCATGGAATCCCTTCGGTTACGATCGCTTAGTCTGAGGGACTTCTTACTACATTGTGTACGGATGGCCGAAGGCTTGCTTTCTTTTTCGACTTTTGTCATTTCTTCTACTGCTTTTCTCTTTTCTGATGCTTGTAGCGCTCCTTACTCCCAATTTGGGAAACAAAGAAGATGAAAGAGAGCTTTGTTTAACCAAAAACTTTGTTTCAAAGCTTCTTTCAGTTATTGACTTATGTGAATTGATATGAACACCTCGGGTACGGAGCGAATTAGGTTTTAGGTAGCAGATTATTCAGTCTCTAACAGTATGATGATTCAAGCTCGTGTGGAATTGTGTATTATTACGTCAGATTTAAGAGATCTATATCAGTGTGGTTTTATTATATATATGCTAGTCTGTCATCAGTTTCGTATTTATTCTTTATGTAGTTTATTTCTTTTTATACTTTCTATTCCTGTTGTGGTTTCTTATTTTACTAAACTTATTTAGAACTAACATGTAGTGATATTATATTGTTTAAGTGTTATTATTATTATCACTTTTTATATCATAAAGATCCTTATTACCTTTGGAGAGAGAGAGAAAATGAATGCCCCATTTCCTTTTTCCCATTTTTTCATTCTTTCAGATAAATGAATTGCCGAAGCCTTCTATCATGCTCAAGTATTATCGAAAGAGATTAATTGCATGCTTAGTTATAGTAATTGTTTTCCTTCGACTCAAATGGTTTATTGAAGTATTTTTTAATATGTTTTTGAGAATAATATTGTTGGATTGAATTATTATGTGTCAAGTGCGGTTTAAACATTTTTAAAACATAATGTAAGCTACCTTTTAAATTAGAAGATTATGAAAGCGTCAGTATGTCTCTGTTTTAGTTTCTGCAATTTCAACGAGTGTA
Source organism: Trachelipus rathkii (assembly GCA_015478945.1). Classification (NCBI taxonomy): domain Eukaryota; kingdom Metazoa; phylum Arthropoda; class Malacostraca; order Isopoda; family Trachelipodidae; genus Trachelipus; species Trachelipus rathkii. The sequence goes on from JABUQX010072730.1 coordinate 34,487, forward strand.
AACTGCCAGCCGCTCCCTTACCTTCATTATTTTTGCATTTATAATTCTAGCAGAAGCGAATACATGGCGTTTTCTTCGGACCTCTGACGCAGGGAAAAGAGCAGCCAATTGAGGACCATGCTCTGTTTGCGAGGATAAGTAGCTCAGACTAATGACATAGAAAAGTGGAGCAGTCTTGATAACGTTAGCTCCTCAAGAAAATCCGTGGCCATTCTTTCGTGATTTTAGGTAGTGAACTAGAGACTCACGGGCTTTCTCAAAGGAAGCCTGCTGCTAATTTTTTAGTACATTTCTTTTAATATTTTATACACTATTATAAATTTTTCCGAATATAAGTAAGCCAGGCTATATTTTTTTTTTATTATTAATTATTTTTTCTATTCTTATCATGTATTATTATCATTATTATTATTATTAACCTCCAGATAGATCTAATTAGAACTTCAGAGACTGTAAAAATCACTTAATCTAAGAAATTTTGATAAAAAAAAAGCAAATAGAAACATACCATAAATATTTAAAAGAATCTTGAAAGAATTAAGAAATTATTATTATTATTATTATTTATTATTTTTATTATATTATTTTTATTATTATTATTAATATTAAATATACCATAAATGTATTCTATGTTAATAGATTTATTTGTCTATAGTTGACCAATAACATCCTTTGCAAATAAGCAATTCTTTATTATATTGGTTTATAACAGCGGTTATCTAACTTTTTCGCATTAAGTACATAAGGTATAATCAGATATGTCATATAAATATGTCATATACTATATATATACCAATTTAAATATTTTTTTTCTATATATATATATAATATATATATAATATATATATATATATATATTATTACCAGGATTTCCCTTCATTACTCTATTCTTAGTTCTCTATTCTCTTGGAGTTATACTAGTTTTTCTTTTAGCTTATTCAGATTAACCTTTTACTTTTATATGAAAAATACTGTACACGTAAATTCTGAAAGAAGTTTACTAGTGGCATTTTTCTGTAATTTAATCCTCCATACGATCAGTGCCATGCGGATGAATCATTAAAGACAAATCTTTTTATATATGAAGACCAGAGTGGAAAAATTTAGTTTAATATGAGGAAGAGCCGCTTGAGTGCAAAGATTTTAGCCTTTTAAAAATAAGTTTACAGGAAAATAACATTACGCAACATTAAAATTGCTCTCTTGTAAAAAAACTGAAAATGTGACTTATTATAATCGTACCCTATTAAATTTATCTTTTTTATTTTCTTGGCCAGATTCATAAGCCAATTTTGATGGATTGCTTATGTTTTTTATTCGTTACTGAACATTACAGAGCTAACCTTACATTTTCCAAGTCTTTACATATCTGTTTAGAGGCCTAATCCCTCGTTCTTATTCTTTGCACAAATTTTTAGGAGTGATTGTATTTGTTAAAATTAAAAAGAAAAAAAAAAAAAAGTTTTTTTTTGATACTGGAATACCCAAGTAACTTTATGGCCACAGAAGGAATAAGTTAGAATTTTAATACCATATACTTCCAAGATACTGTGCAGCTTTTAGAGCAACCATTCATTCTAATTTGAAAAAAATAAATCTTAAAATTTCTAGCATTGCATTTATTGATAACCTAAAAAAAAAAAGTAATATCCCACATTTTGTAATTTTCTTACAAAACCATATTAAGCAAGTTTTAAAATATCACAATTATTTTAATTTATTTCAATTTCTAACTGATAATCTGAAATTCTCTTGTTATAAGAAATTGAACATATATACTCTAAACCTATGGTAACTGGAGTTTAAATGAAAGTGGATGTTTTTTTAATTTTTTATGTGAGAAGTCTAATCTTAAACAAGTTTTACTACCACTACAGTAAAATAAGAACAAAACAATTAGAATATGATAAGATTTTAAAACTGTAGCTTGTAAGCGTGAGTAAATACGCTTCTTTGAAACCGTTAAAAATTGTTTTTTTCGTATAATACCATATTCTTTGATTGCTACATTCATAGAACTACATATATCATTTATATGGCTGACGTTTTAGTTTGAAATATTTATTAGGTTTTGATATAATAAATATTAAACTACTTTCTTAATGTTTACTTTGCATTTATATTTTAGGCTATTGTATTCCGTCGTAAGTTGTGTTAAGCTTGTCGTTATACATTATTTTATGGTATTGTTAACCATAATCAAGTTTGTATATATGCACAGTAATCTTTGGTACACCACGTTTACTTAAGATGATTTGTGTTGAAGTTAATTTTTCCTTTCAGACTTCAACTTATTTTTCAACTCTAATGTCAGTACGACAGTGTTCTTATTGATCTCTTAGTATTTAAAAATTTTCGATTTCAAGACTTAGTCCCTTAGGATTTAATTGCACCAGCCACCTTCCTACCATTCACAACTGGCCTAATACACTTCCATCACCCGTTCCCTTTTCATCCAACATATAGCCTAAATGTTTAAACTCTGATACAGATACTTGTTCCAATTGCTCGCCATTTAACATGATTTCACTCCCCTCCATTAAAAATGCCATTACCACCACCACCAATTTTGATGAACCACTTCATCTTTACCCAAATCTCCACCCCCTCATATTTAAGGATGTATATATGAAGGGTAAAGTCCAACTATTTACAGCAGCGGAGGCGGTTGCCCGCTGGGCAATAGTACTTCAGGAGTACTTCGAACACTCCACCTACGAAGCTCACTATCCTCAGTGCGCCGTTGCCTGCCTAAAGAAGTACAAAATCCTTGCACTCCTTCCGAGGGACACTACTTCCAGCAGCTTAATGGATGATGTTAAGTCTCTTCAGCAGCGCATGGGACTGAGACGACAGGTCCCCTCTCCAATTCATCACTAGTGCAGATACTTCCACATTTGGACAACCTAATTTAGTTGATGTTCAATTTTTGTTACATTCGTTGTCATAGTATTTTTTCTTCTAAACACATTTTCCATACTGCCTACATTCGCCGCCACTGCCCAAATGCCTTCCATCTCTGACAATTTCGTACTCAGTCTTTCATGCTGCTCCGGAATCGCGGACTTTAACTCTGGTACGCCGTCCTCCTTTGATTGGAGATTGGTGGAACATCGGGACCAGAGTATCCGCCAGCAGATTCAAAAACCAAAAATATTTCCATCACTTTTCTAACCAGCCTCCGCCTCTCATGCCTAAATTTTTAGGTACATTTCGACACGAAAAATTTCTTTAACAAATGCAACTTTTGCTGGCATTGGTAAGTTTCGCCAGCTTGTATGCCCGCTTGGATCTCAAGGTCGACAACTGTTCATCTCTAATCAAAAAGGAGACAATATCATTAGCAAACTTCTTCTGTTGTCCCAGCCAATATTTAACCGATTATCGCGCATTTCTGAATTTCCAGAGTGAGCCCTACTCTCTCACCAGGTGATACCAATTTATTTGCTATTTTCAAGGTTCACTTTAGAAGAGGCCAAGAGCACTAAGTCATCCGCGTAAGCTAGATCCGGAATCAGATGGCCCTCCCAACTCCACTCCTACGCCAGAATTTCAAACAAGATGTATGATTGACTGAGTCGGGCGCTTTTTGGAAATCTATGAAGGCTATGTGCAAACTTGGTGTCTAAAATTTCTTTTAGTAAGTAAATGATAGGTGACGTAGATCTGTCTGACATGAAGCCAGATTGGAACTGATTATGATTCAGCATTCCACGTCTTCTGGCCAGGATTCTATAAATCATCCTGATTATCACTGGAAGAACGCAGATGGGATGGAAGTCCCCCTGCAGTGACGGATTCGACACTTTTGGAATCGGTGTGACTTTTCCCTTAGATAGGGTCCCAGGCGCCATGGAAATGATTCCTTTCATGATCTTCAACAAATCTTTACGAAAGATCTCTAGGTCCTCTATCAACAATTCATCAAAACCCCCATTGCCGTGGACCTTTTAGTAGACCTTATCGCCCTCTCTAACTCTTGCATTGTTATCCAGTCAGCCGCTGATGCCAACTCCACCCGCAGATCAGCCCGCGCCAGCACTTCCGCGTCATTGATCGGCTCCAACACTCGAATCGTATCGAAATATTGTCGCCAATGTTCACGGACCAACTCGGAGTGGGCAGCATTCTCCACAAAATTTGGTCTGTCAATAATAAAGGTTAAGAGTTTTGTTCTTAAAACTCCGTACAGGTCTTGAGTCTTGGCATACATCCATTTCCTTCTCTTCGATCTTGACATTCGCTCTTCATGATATCTTTGAGACCGACTAACTGGACCATGTCTTCTCATTTTGACCATCCACATGGGTGTTAAAACCAAATCTTTCAAGCATCTTCAGCAGCTCCCTCTCATCCATTTCCAACGGCAATCTTTCTTGTCCTCAACTACAACATAGGTTTTTCATGCAATTTCACCACAATTCCTTTATCTTGGGGAATTCTTTCTCTCCAATCTCAGTTGTTCCAAGATTCTTCTATAACCCACTTGTTTTCTTTTACCTTTTATGATCTCTCTGGACCTATGTGGGAAGACCTCCAACAGAGCCTGATTTATAAACCTCTTTCCCACCATTTCCCACTTCATCTTTTCTTCAGTCATCACTCTTTCCTCCTCTCCCGCTCATCTACATTTCGTTTCGGACGCATCATGCATAACCATCTGGTCATATTCGGGTCGATACATTCTCATAAAATGCGCTCTCTGGCCCATCTTGGAATCAAAAGCAGCGGGGCACACAGGGCAACCAACTCCCTGCGTCATCGTCACTTGTGGGAAGGGCTGGCGTTGTCAGATAAAATTCATTATATATATATATATATTATATTAAATATATATATATATATATATAATATATATATAATATAAAATATATATAAATATTATAATTATATATATATATTAATTAATATATAATAATATATAATATAATAATATATATATATAGTATATATATATATTTAAAGTGTAGCACACGGGCATTGCCCAATTCGAGGAGGGGAACTTCGTATGAAGTTCCTTCCTAGGATCCACATGATAAATCGAACTTGCACCTTCAAGAATGTGACTCAATCACTGAACTGTATGTCACGATAGCGCCTACCGTTTGATTGTACGTAAATCAAAGAAATCCTGAAAACAAAAGAAGAAAAGAGCATTAAAGTGCATGAGAGAATTAATAATTTTTGATAAGTCTAAGGTCAAAGGTTGGCATAAGAAGGATAATTTGTTGAGGAAATTGGTAATATGAGCTATCTTTCATAGGTTGTGGTTTGCAACTAAGGAATTAAGAAGAAGAATATCCATTTTAATAGCCATAGTTTACGAAGGGATCCAAATTATGCCGGTTAGGTGGGCGTTTTCATGAAACAAAAACTTAAGACTCGATCCTTGAAGAAGATATGTTGGTGGAAACCTATGTATCCTAGAAGAATGGACGCTCTATACAGAGTAAGCACTTATTGGGTAATGAGAAAGTCCCAGAATGTTTCAGAACTTTTTATCCTGCTAAAGTTTGTTTAGAAAGAGAGAGAATGTGATCCTTCCTTTAAAGAGTTCACATGAAAAAAAAAGTTTCAAGAAAATAAAGGAAGAGCTGTCAAAAGGAAATGAGATTTAGTGTAAAATTGGGTTGTGCTCGACAGAGTAGAATTTAAAAGTGAAACTAAGGATTTTGAAGAGTTAATGAAAAAAGAAGCAGAGTGCTCCAGATCACGCCGATAGTTCATTGGCAGCAATACCATAAGGTGCCAACTCTGATGTAGTCATTGGAGATTAAGACAAGGGAAGCATCATCATGTTGACTACCCTCACGCAACTCCTAGGTTTTATTAACTATACAGCCAATTTTAAAATGTATAAAATAAATGTATGTAAAGCTTAGTACGTGTAGTGTGTGTGAAAAAAAGAGTGCCGAATGATCTTACCTGCAAGCACTCTTAGGTTGAGAAGTATGCCGAAGATGCTGTTCAAAAGTATGCACCAATGGAATGTTTCATATCACCCTAACACTTCACATCGTTTCTCCAAGAACAAAAACACAAGTGCAATTAAATTTTTTTGTGCTTACGTTACTGCTCTTGGGGAGTTTTTGATTGTTCAAATGGTACTTTCATGGTACCCTTGTATACCACCTTTCCAGAATCATGCAAAATCCAATCTCCAGCGAAATAATTTTCCAAAAGGGAGTTTTTTTTATTATTATTCTTAAGGTGGTTCCTACAATCTATATCTTTATTTTCTTTTGTTCCCTGAATCGAACAAAATCCAATTTTCAATGTGACATATACTAAATTGTTTGTAGAAAATGTAATTATCTTTTTTGTTGCTCCTCCTTTCACCCTTCGGTCCTTTGCGAGATGCCTCTTTTAACTATTCTTGATCATTTTCCCCGTCTTGTTCTCATATGTCTCAAGAGACGTCTTGGTCTTCAAAATGTTATTTCCTTTCATGGGCTATTAAAACAATCTTGGTTGTCCGAGAGTCTTCCTTGTGCAATTCGATGACCTAATTGAAACTTTCCATTGCAATGTTTGTGAGTCATTGTTGACATGAGCAAATTCTTTCCAAAGATAGGAAGTGTTTAACATATGTTAATTAAGAACTCTAACCAAACAATGATAATTGGAAGTGTAAATGTGGATATCTTAGTTTGTGGAAATTAATATATATATATATATATATATTACATAGTATATATAATTTAAGTTATATATATATATATAATATTCATAATATATATTAATATATTATTTTTATATCCTATACTACTAATATATTATAATATTAATTATATAAATAGATATATATATATAAATTCATAGCAAAAAAACCTAATTTAGTAATGCCTAGTATTCTTTAAACTTGAAATCATACTAAAGAAATTACTGACAGAATAATCCAATATATAGTATAATTGTTTAATTGCATATAATTTATAGCAATCTTAATTATCTCAACAATACTTATATATTATATATATATTATATAGATAGGTGTATTATATATACTATATAATTTATATATATATATATATATATAACTTATAGATATAGGGACCACCATTTTTATACTGCTCTACTGTAGAGAATGACCTCTTTTCCTTATTAAACTGATTCTCATTCCTCATTAATTAGCTTTTTTTTTCTCTCCTTTTTTCCTATTGAACCTCCATCTTTATTGGAGCAATTGCTGAGTCTTCGTAGTCTTTTGAAGAAAAATAGGTATCCTAGCTTAGTTGATAGAGTCAAACTTAGTCGAATATGAAATTGTTCATTTTTAAATGAATCTTTTCATAATGAATTTTAATTTTCAAGAAAATGAATAGCTATTTCCTTAAGCATTCGGTGTTTCACAGTGAGACACTGAATATTTTTTAAGTAAGTTTTACAAGGTAGAGTTAGTTGATCAAGAACAAAGATAGCCATGAAGCTGATGAAGAAAAAATTTTAAGTCATTTTAAAAGATTGCCTCTTTCTACATATTTTTTCTATTGAGGTCACCTAGGAGACAGGAATTTTTTTTTAACTTTTTCAAATTTAATTTTTAAAATGTAGTACATTTAACATATATATATTATATATATATATATATATATATTATAATTATATATAATATATAATTATATTATAGTATAAATAATAATATATTATATATCATATCATATTTTACAATATTATAATATAAATTATATATAATATATATATATATATAAGTGTCTATATACTATATTATAATATATTATATATATATATATATATATAATATATATTATATATATATATATATATTATACATTATAATATATATAATATATTATTATTTATATTATTATAAATTATATATATATATTTAATAATATAATATAAATAATTATTAAAATTATATATTATATATATATATATTATAATTATAATATATATATATTATATATAAATATACTGTATATATATATATATAATTATTTATATATATATATAAGATATATATACTATATATATTATATATATATATATATATATATATATATATAAAATTCTTGAGTTAATCCATTAAAAATAACAAGTTCTGTTTTAGACTGCCGAAGTCAATGAAACACTATATATATTTATATATATGTATTATATATATATACTATATTATATTTTATATTTTATAGATATTATATATAATATATATATATATATATAATAATAATATATATTATATAAAAATATACTGTATTATATATCTATATATTAAATGCACTAACCGCATTAAATTTTTACAAATAAACCAGGCTAAATACAGGAATTAGCTTTAGCTAATTAAAAGCCTCTTAGATACCTATTAATATTTTAAGAAATCTGAAGAGAGCTAAAGCGTTTCCATTTGCATTTGTTGTACGCTCGATAAGAAATGCATATCCAGTTTTTAGCACGAATTTCGGCATAATCGACCGATTGTGTACAAAAATTTTGATCAGCTGTTCTTCAATTCTGAATAAAAAAGAAATAAAAAAAATAACAATATGTTTTTATCACAAATAATTGATCAACTATTGTGATGGTTATCAATTTTTTTATAAATTTAAGTTAATTTCATGAATGAAAATCTCTATACCTACTACGCCGCTATCTTATTTGTTTACATTTTTTCGTTAGCATTTCCTAAAATTCGGTAACACTGAAAGAGAACCTACAGATTAGAGATATACTAACGTTCGTTAGCATTTTTACAATTTGTGCTAAAATAAAATCGACACGACTTTGTACCCTTTCTTCCTAAAATTTCAATGGCGAAAGTGGTTTTGTTGAAAGCGGCTTTATTTGCAGACAGACATGTATTTTGAGATACGCTGATGTTACAATACTACTATATATATTATAGATAATTATATATTATTATATATATATAATATATATTATATAATATAGATATATTATATATATATATATTATCTATATATATATTTATTTTATTATAATACCTATATAATATATTATATTTATAGATAATATATATGACCTAGATTAGTTATGTGGATCCGTTAATTTTGTTGTTTTATGATTTTTTTTTTTTTATTGTTAACATATAGATACTAACAATAATTAAATTGTAATCAGAAAGAACCGACATTTGAAATATTATAATAATAGATTACCAAGAATGCAATAACTGAGAAGCAAATGATGTTTAAAACGTGAAGTTCAGTAGGTTGAAAAATAAGTCGACGACATTTTATTGATAACGCAGGCTTTCGACGATAAGTTTGATCTCTGTGTATACTTAACAAAACTTATCATGACCTGAACTAGGCTAGGAAAGGTCCTAAACTAAATCGTAACTGTAGGATCGACGATGCAGTAACTATCATTTAACATTATTGATCGACCGATATAGTAAACCATACCTAACCTAGATGGACTAACTTTGCCGTAACTTTTTTTCTCTTGTTATAAAAGATAATTATTTGCATTCATTAAAAACTCAAGATGTTTGTTTGTCCGGTATTTGCAAAGTAATGATTCTTAAAAAAGTACGTTTCACTAAATGAAATTTTTTTTATTTTTTTTTTTTTGTAAAATTATTTGATCCTGTTTATTATCACTGAAATTTATTGTTATCATATAATAATATATGAAAAAGGAAAAGAAAAACGATCCATTATAAACACAAAATATAATTATATTCTTTCATAATATAGTATATAGACATATACTATATTATTATATAGTATATATAATAATATAATATTAATATAAATTATATATATAATAATAACTATGATATATATATATATATCATATATATATCTATAAATATTATATATATATTATTTTATATATAATATATATATATATATATATATTTTTTACTGAAAATTTACTAAGGCTTTTAAATTGATTAATATTATTATTATAATCATTATAATTGCCTTTTCGTTTAAATAATTTCAAAGCAGAAACAGAGTGTTAATTAACGACTTGCATGCTAACTTACTTGTTGCTTTCTTTCTATCAATTATATTAAGGGTACGTAAGTATTATTTATACTCTCAACTAAAATATATATATACATATATATACTATATATATTCATTATATTATATATATATATATATATAATATGATTATAGTATAGATATATATATACTTATTTATATATATATATAATTATATTTATTAATTTATATAAATAATATGAAGGTTTTGAGCATAAAGATTTGCTCTTTTAATAATTTAACATGTTTTAATTTTATCAGATTAATACCGTGCCAATTTTTTAATAAAGATGGAAGTTAGTAATTTTTTTTTAAACTTAATATTTGAGTATTTTGATGATCTTACTAAAGGAAAGAAAGTATATTTGCATTTTCATGAAATGTTCTTGCTTGGATTTTACTTTACTTTTGGTTCCTTGGCATGAAAATTTTTTTTTTCTAAGGACTCTTATTAACAAAAAAAAGTATAATTTTTTTTTTTTGGCACCATTTTTTATTGAGCTGATTTTATTCATTAATTACCATATATTATTTTTTTGTAACAGTTTTTTTAAAAAACTTTTGACAAATGCAGTATTTATTTATTTTTTATTTATATTTATTTATATGATTGTTTTAATTGTTACTGATTCGGTAATGATCACCTCTAAAATATGCAGTGGCAATACTTTTAATTATACTTTATTCTATTTTTATAGAGATTATATTTATTGAATATAATATATATATATAAATATAAATATTCTAATATATATAGATATAATAATATATTATATACTTTATTAAGAATATATATATATAATATATATTATAATTCTGTATACTGTATAATATTTTTATTAATTTATATTATATAATATATATAGAATATATATATATATATTTATGATTATATATAATAATATTATATACAAAGTCGAAAATATATCTAATAATAAAATTATTATATATATAATATATATATATATATAATATACGGGTATATTTTAAATTATAAATAATTATAACATTATGTTAATTTCTATAATAAATATCATATCCTTGCGACGGCTCGAAATGCAGAGATAAAAAGAAGTAATAAAATTACTTGATCTCACAAAAATGATTAGTTCAGTTCAAGAATTCAATGCTCGGTTAGCGAAGGTATGGTTACTAGTCTTGTAATGTTGGGGAGTCGGTATATTGTATCTTTTGTTATTGTATATCCCATAAAAGTTCTGCCACAGAGATACTGATATATATATATATATATTATAAATATATTATATATTAAATATATATTATATTATATATATATATAGATATTATATATGAATATCTTATTTTTTATTTATATATATTATATATATAATATATATATATATAATAATATATATATATATTATTATACTAATATTACAGATATATATATATATATATATATATATATATAGTATAATCTATATATAATAATATTATATATATTACTATATATATATATATCTAAAAATATATATATATTTAATATTTTTATATATATATATAATATATATTATATATATATATGCTGATATACTAATAATATTTACTTTAGGTTACAAACCTTTTGAGTTAATACCAACATTCCTTTAATTGGTTATAAATAAGAAAGCTTTGTTCATTTGTTAATAGGCTTTATATTTTGTGTCAAAAATTTTGAGTTATTACAAAAACTATTAAATATGTATATTTGTAAATCAATAAAACTGCTTAATTTAACAAATTTTATTACCTTTGTTTCAGATAGGATGGAGGTTTGCTCATTTTGATATCTTAACATTTTATACTTGTAATGTCGGAAATAAAGGAAAATATATTTTCTATAGTAGTAAATTTTTCCCAGTAGAATATTACCAGTTTCTTAGTCGGTTTCAAGTCTGAATGAGAGCGTTACCTCCTTCGATACATAAATTTTCCGAACAGCAAAATATTAACCTCAAAATTTTGCATCCACTGGCTGGATCATCTCTCTTGTTAGCGGTATAATCATATTAGCAAGGATGGCGTGGAAAAAATCAATTGATTTTTTCAACTGATTTTTTTACTTGATTTTTTGCTTTTTTGCTTTTTTTATATATATTTTTTAATTTTTTTGTATATTTAAGTAATTTAACTTAAATAGAAATAAAAAAATTATAATAATAATATCATAGCAATTTTTTTCCACCACAATTATTTCTACACTATAAAATGTCAACAAAAGATCTAGGGATTATCAAAATTTTTTTTTTATTTCTGATGTAATATTCATCAATATTAAAGAATAACACTCTTAACGTTGATTTTGAACTCAGATATATAGCCTAGGGTTAAAAATATACTTAATAAACTTAAAAAAAAAGTATTGTGTACAATTATTATTCGTCGACGTCACGAAATCTCAACGATCCAAAAAAATCAAAAATTGTTTTTTTTTCTCAAAAAATTAAAAAAATCCCCAACCCTGCATATTAGTCTTGACCGGTTAAGGGAAAGTTCAAGATTATTTCAAGAAAAATCTTTTTCTTTGACTCTATCTTTGTTATGCAACGGTCCACTGATTCAATGAGAATTCCCACAATGGCGTGACTCATTGTTATTAGAATAAGTATATTAGGATGGTTAGAAAATATAAGCATACTGTGACATTTAAATTTCCAGAGACTATGATGCAGCCTCACAAAAAGGAGCGTCCATCAAAATTCTGTTGTTAAATTACGTAATTCGAATTGACAGGTATGAAGTAATCTCAGAAAGTGAGTGAATAGATGAAAATATATTACATACCTATTACGGTGAATACGGGATAACGAGCATAAAAATCTTGGTGTTTGAATAGGTTGAAAGACATGTGAAGCCTATGAAAAGCAGTTAAATACACTTAGGAAAGGGGGGACTCTATAAAATTAATGATTTATAGACTGCTCAGATGCTCTCTCAAAGCAGGATTTTCTTACAGTAATACCAATTCTTAGCCTACATATGTTTGCTTAACAAACCAAAAAAAATAAATCAGTTGGCCCTGCGTCATTATTTACGTCCAGTATACGATTTTCTTTCCTTAGTAAAGAAACCAAACCATATGAGGCTTCTATTAATAGTCTAACAACCTTGTACTAGAGATTTTTAACGCTGGACCCTTATTTTTAACAATTTAGTATATTCTTAGCATTATGCTTATTTATTGTTGTAAAAGTCTTTGACCCTTCAAATCTTATTACGTATAATAGCATATCAAATTTTTTTTTTACTTTATTTCTTTATTAATATTGAGGTGATGGTGATAGATGATGAAAAGTTATATTAAATGTAATCCGTGTAAAAATATCTTTTTCCTGTAGCTGAGCTCAGGGACAGTGTTTGTAGTTTACCATAGAAATATTCTATAAAAAAAATAATTATAAGGCTTCGTAATAACACTGATAAAAAGAACAACAATCAAAAGCAGACTACTTTTTCTACTGGATTTGTTGAACGTTTAATGGTTATCTTGTGTTAGGGCTTAAGAATTATTTTGTCATGTTAGCAAGCGAGTTGCGTTACCTCGAGGTGTAGTTCAATCATTAATTATGGTGGTGATGACAAACCGCGTAGTTGAGTTAGTTTGACAAAAGAGAGGAGTACAGAATAGTATGTCTCCTTATCACAACGACCAGCATTCTCTGTACTTACTTCAACGCCGCTCTTGCAATTTCGTGCTACTCATACTCTATGTGTGTCTTCTGAATAATTCATCCTGGGAAGGCCTAATTATGAATTCCACAGTTAGAGATTTTATTAAGTGTGGGTGAAAAAGCTTTTAGTTATTTTGTATATGAGTGGGTAGTTTGGAAAATAAAGGGATGAAAAGATATTGAATGGATTGATAAAAATTATGGAAAGAGCAGAGAGAGATGTTTACGGAGTAGCATACGAAGTTTTTTTTTATATTAAGAGAGAGAGAGATGATAAAAATAGTATTGTAACAGGTGATAATGATGGTAATAATGTTTAACAATATTGATATCATTGTTAATAGTAAGCATTGGTAAAATCTGTGGAGCGGTGCAAAAATTAATATAACAACACTACAAGCGCATGAAAAGATGCATGGGAATTATTTAGAACATTTAAAAACCGGCTTGTTTGAATGTGTATTAAGGGTCTTAGTGAGAAGAATGAAATAAGGTTACAAAATGAAAGAAAGACGATGATGAAAGAGAACTTTGTTTGATGAGAACATTGAATAAGAAGGTAGTAGAATGAAGAGTGATGCAATACTGTTTGCTAGGTCTTTTATATATTAGTGTGTGGTTGAGAAGATTCCAGATACAAAAGTAAGCGATTGTGAAGAGGAGCACAATAATGATGTTACAAGTGTTTATGCTTTGAAGAGGGAGAGGAAGATGGGTGAATATGAAATATAAAGGAGGAACTCTGTATACTTAATAAGAAAAAGGAGCGAAGATACAGTGAAATATGTGCAAATATCGACCTCATCCTCCGATACGTTCCCATACTGGATTTTAACCACACGATAGACACGTCACATCCCTCTCCCACCTTACCATATTGGGGAGATTATGGTGATCCTGACCATATGCTCTGGAGATGCACGGTGATTTAACTGATGATCCGCATTGAGTATGAGGATGTGTAGACTTCCAGTCGTCCATTTCTCACGGTATGGACTGCGGTTGTTACCAACGTCAGTCAATCCTTTAGAAATACTTAAGAGAGAAGACTTGGTGGTTTACTTAGTAAGTCTAAGGCCTCTTATTGCTTCAAATATGCGTCGATTTCATAAAAGAAATTCATCATTAGAAACAGGAAGATGGATTTCCAGTTTATGAGTTTTATTTTTAACATCACGAGAGATCAGAAAGAGCAATAGCAGACGCTGTTATCCCAGCGCTGGTTCACTTTGTGGTTCTTCTTTTTCTGTCTTTTTTTTGTTCTTCTTGACCCCAGAGTACAGTCTAAAAAACATGCACGAAACTATAAGCGCTATACAGTCTCATTCATCGTTTTTTTTTTTTTTTTACCTACATTATAACTTAAAAACAAGACACTACACTAATAGATTCAGCCTCTCAACATCTATAAGAATAGAGTTGTTGGACATGCTAGTTTTGATGAAATTTCATCATCACTTACAGATTTCGAAATGTTTCCGACCTATACTATACGTTTTCATGGATTACCGATTGTTGATGTTTTGCAGTCGCAATTCAACATTAGCAATTTATTTTATCCAACAACTCAAATTCTTTTTAACCTGTATTAACCCTTTGCAAAACAATTACATTTACTACTTTATTATATTTGTTTTAAGGTGCATAATTTAATCTGTAGAGTAGAGGTTAAAGGCACCACTTTTGCAAATAATTTTATAAATTTAATAATACATAAATTTATATTAATTTAACATTAAGCTTAAATTATGTTAACTGTTAATAGTAAACACCAAATAGTAAATTAAATTAAATACTTTAATTTTGCTGAAATTCTGATTTGATTAAAATATAGAAAGTTATTTTGAATATTAAATTAAATTTTGGAACAAGTTCTTTTTAATTAACTGTACATCAGAAACTGATGCAATTATTGAAACATGTCTAATCTTTCTCTTACTGCTGTGACCATGAAGCAGTTACTTGCCACCGGAGCAAGTGAGGTGGAACTTTACCAACAAAGAAGATTCCTAAGGGAAGATTATGACATCACCGTAAAAACCTATTACAGTTCAGGCCGTCATATCACCAAATGCCCCAAACGGGTTGAAACTTTGATGACACGGCACTTTGATTACTTCTTAATATTGGCACTGACACTCCTAGCCTGGCAACGAAAGACTATCTCCAACGGAGATAAACGGACAACAGCTAGTATTCGAGCCAGCCACAGAATTCTCCGTCGAGGGTGTGCCAGCCATAATGGACCATATCACGAAAATTGCCAAGAAACGGAATCCAAGAGTGCGGCTATATCTGCTCATACCGCCCATTAGGGATCTATACGTCTTCAATAAAAAACGTATCATCAGAGCATGGGGACTTGCTTTTGCCGACTTCCTCAAAGACGATCTCACCAGGTTTCCACAGAATATGAAGGAACATTCCATTAGATTTGAAGACTTGGCATTTTCGCGAACAGACTCCTCTGCCGGAGTATTCTTCTTACCAACCGAGTCCTCTGCTAGACTATTCACCTTCAGTAGTTCACTCTACGTTCCCAGCTCTTCAGTACCCTCTACATCCCCAGCAATCAGGCGTAGTCGATCTTCAACAAGACGAAAACTCGCTCAGAACTACGTTCGATGCTGGAAGGGATGAGGTATAGGAACTTGCAGCCTTTCCAACAAGCTTCTCTATTCAATTCCCTTAGAAGAGCCTTGAATGAAGAGGAAAGTCTCCTACAAACATTGACAAGGAGATATTCTCAAGGATTTTAGTAGATCCTACTCCTTAGATTTACAGTATGCCATATTGGTTATCTTTTAGTTTTCATTCTGATCTACCAGTTTACTTTCTGTTAACTGTAATATAATTGATGCATATTTCAACCACAGTAATTATGAAGCTAACCACAATCTTCTTACTATACCCTCTCCACTCCTCAGGCATAATGGTTATCAAAACACCGAGTGGGAGCGTAGTTTTAGTGCGGGGGGATGTAGTGGGGCCGTTCTGCCTCGTCCATGTATAAATACATAAATAGCTTCTAACCATTGTATTTTTTCCCGTATACTAATTCTTTATCGATTTCCTAGGCAACATATCAAACTTTCAGATTTAATTTGTTTATTTTTGTTGTGGCCAACCATATTATTGCACCAGCCACCTTCCTGCCATTCACAACTTTCCTACTACACTCTGCATAATCCGTTCCCTTTGCATCCAACATATATCCTAAATATTTAAACTCAGACACTTGTTCCAGCTGCTCACCATCTAACAATTTCAAACCGAGGACTGTTCTCACTCACAACCATAACCTTAGTCTTATCTACGTTTACTTTCAAACCCCTCCTTTTACACATCCTCTCAAACTCTCTTCAGATTCACGGCACAAAACCAAATCATCAGCATATAATAAATAGGTAGGGCACCTCCACACTCTTCCATTCTTCATCATTCTAACACCATCTCCTGCCACCCCCACCTCATTCTTTCATAACCCGATCCATATACAAATTGAATAACCAAGGAGACATAACACATTCATGCCTCACTCAGCTAATAATATTAAACCAATCACTTTCGACTATTTTTACACACGCTTCACTATCATCTTACATACTTTTGATTTCATTCAAAAGCCAACCACCAACACCATATATCACTAACACCGGCCATAGAGCAGCTTAGAGCTTCCCTATTAATCCTATCATACGTATGTTGCAAATCCATAAAACCTAAATACAATTTATTCTTCTTCACCCTCATTTTCTCAATCATTTGTTTCAATGTAAAGATTTGATCCACACATCCTCTACCACTCCTAAATGCACCTTGTTCTTCACCAATCAGTCCTTCAGTCACTCGACGCACTCTTTCGACCAAAATACCAACAAATATCTTCCCTACAACGCTCAATAAACTAATTCCCTTATAATTCCTACAGTTACCCTTATATAAGGGTACTATTACTGCTCTCCTCCAATCCCTCAGAACTATACCCTCCATAAACGTTTTGTTACATAACTTCCAAATCCAATCAATCACCATCTCGCCTCTGTTCTTGATCATTTCACCAGTAATTTCATCTATACCTGTAGATTTACCATTCTTCAACTTTCTCACTCTACCCATTACCTCCTCCTTACTAATAACCTCATCCCCAAAATACCTATTCCTTCTTGCACCATCAAACCCACACACATTCACTATCATCTCTTTATCACTGCCAATGTTATACAGATCTTCGAAGTGTTCCTTCCACACTACCCTCACATCCATTTCATCAGTTACGAAAGCACCATCCCTATGTATTATTTTAAGCAGATTCCCTTTATTCTCATTCTTAACCATTCGCGCTTCCTTTCAGAAGAGCTCC
>JABUQX010072730.1:60000-62500 GCA_015478945.1 Trachelipus rathkii
CAACACTATACTCTGTGCGCAGATACAGCACCTATTGTGCTACGAAGGCGTCGTAAGGGTGGTGGTACGCGAGTGATAAGTTCCCTCGAGCACTGGCCGCTACGGTAGGTACCTATAGGATAGAGATAAAGCAACAACATCGCCTCGCAACATCGCGCCGCAAAGTGAACTGGAAAGTACAGAACAGTTTATAAGCCTTTTGCCGTATGACTCGACCCTGTCCAAAAGCCGGGGGGGAAACCAGAGCCCCCCCCAGAAATGATACGAGAGCAGTACTCCATACATGGGCGGGTGAAACCTTTGTATAGCGGAGCAAACTGAGAAAAGGAGGAAAGTCTCACAGTCTAAAAAGAACTTCAGTTCTTTGAGGCCGCCCTAGCAAACCGTTGTGATGTGAGGTTTCCAAGACATTTTTATTGTTTATATATTAAGGCCAAGGATGTTTATATTGTCACAGGAGAGACGACGAAAGAGAAGAGACAGGAAAGTTAGAAGGTATTTTGGAGAAGGAGATTTGTAAAAGTTGGGGTTTTTAAAGATTGAATTTCACAAAGTATATTTCTATCCATCCAGCGAGAATAAATTCGGAATGATTTAAGACAGAGGCAATTCCGAAGTAAAAGTGGGAGTTAGAATTGATATGAGTTAAGAATGAAGGGTACGAGTATCCGGAAATACGAGTGGAAAGAGCTAGAGGTGCAGGTGAGAAGATATCATTATTGAAAAGTAGGAATAAAGTAGGAGGTAGACAAAACCCTTGAAGAACACCACTTTTGACAGAAAAGAAGAAGAAGTCGCCCATCAACAACAGCCGGTTATTGAGCGATTTGAAAGAAAGCTAGAAATAAGGTAAGCAAAGAGAAGAGGAAACCCAAAGGAGGCGAGCTTGGAGAGCAGTGACGCGTGCATACTCGGTCAAATGGCTTTGGATATGTAAGCGCTAACACCCAAATCTCACCTGTAGTTCCTAGAGCAAAAAAACCATAAATCGGTTAGTTAGGAATGTATATCGCCAGACTTCGTGCAACGAGAGCCGTACTGGCGATCGGGGTGAGTTTCAAATGATCTAAGAAGTGAGTTGAGAAGGGTTTCAAGATCTTAGATAGAATACAAGTGAGTACAGGGCGATAGTTAGAAGGATCAGAGCGGCTTCCTTTTTTCGGAATAGGTTGGAATGTGAGAGCGTCCAACACTGAGGAAGGGAAAGTGCTAGTATTGAGACAGAGCAATATAGTTGAGCGAGGGGCAGAAGAGATTAGCCTTTTCAGTTGGAGAATTAGCAACCAATGATCAGATCGAATAAGAGGAGGAAAGGCAGATTTTACAGAAGTTGCTAGGGATGAAAGATTTGTCAGTAGGAGAACCAGGAGCGTATAGCGCACTGTCCTTGATGAAAGGCCCGCTTTGCTCTGATCGAAGAGTATCTGCAGCGATTTCTAGCTGAATGAAAAATAGCGAGAGTGTGATAGGAGAAGAGAATTTTTCCACACCCAATAGCCACTGTCTCTAGCCTGAATGGTCATTCGAAATTTGCACGATGAAACGATGGATTAGGAGGGAAGAAAAGATTAGTTTTAGAAGGATATTGAATTGAGCGTAAGAAATTTAGCTGAAGAAGGAAGAACCTGCTCATCCCATCAACGATTACAGCTCCCTCCTTATCTTTTTTAAATCTCTTATACATCCATCATATATCCTTATTGAAGGTAGCCAATTGCTATATCTACAAACTTGGGAAACCTTACATTTAAGGTCCCTGCCGGTCTAAATATTTTATACATGTATGAGGAACAGCACTTGACCTAAGAAATCGTTCCGGACCACAAAAATGTCTCCTCATTTCCATTAATAAAGACTTTCATTTTCATTGATTAACTATTTTATTATTATTATTATTGAGGGACTTAATCAGTCAAATAAGTTGATGGCTAAAATTTTTTCAACGAGGTTAGTCACTCTGACCCTCCTGTCTACAGCCTTATTTATATATATATATATTTAAATATATTTTATTTATTATATATTTATTTTTTATATATTAATTTTTTAATAATTATAATATATATATATATATATATATATTATATATATATATATATATATATAATATATAGTATATATATATATAATATATATATACTTTATATATATATAATATATATATATATATATATATTATATATAATATTATATATATATATATATATATATATACTATATATATATTTATATATATATAGTATATATATATTTATATATGAAAAGAGAGAGAGAGAGATTTTTAAAATAGTTTTTATTCAATACATCGCATCGCATCGGCAAAATTTTGCCTCCAAATCGTCATCGGCAAAAATTTCCATATAATCGTCCCAATTCCCCCCCAACTATGTGGCGTAATGTTAACTCTTTTCCTTCCTTTTCTGCTATATCATTAAATTCTTCTTAATTCATCTTCTTGTCTCTTCTGCTTTTTAATTTGTCTTCTGTGATCAGGTAGATC
>JABUQX010072731.1:0-7500 GCA_015478945.1 Trachelipus rathkii
GCATATTCCCCACAATTGCCACTATGAACACCCAAGCGGATACTTAATATAATTGCTCCGCTTTGTCTTGGCCTAAATAAGATGTTTCGAACACAAGTCTATACTCAAAATCAAACAGCCCATAATAATACCTACTGGTGTTCATTATATGCAATCTAAGCCATTCACTGCAAGAGATTTTCATTATCCATATCCATTTTCATATCTCCTCTTTCAGTTTTGTTGAGTGACCTATTGGAATCGATGCCCATACCACCTATCCCTGCCATCTGTTTCAGTAAAACACACTTAGCTTATCGTTGAGACTATCCATAAACAACGCCAATCTTCTGGTCGTATTTACAAGAGTAAACCCTCTATTTAGTAGTAGCTGTATCCAGGATGTTCCTAACCAGTATAACTATGGTCTTCTTCTTCGATGATAATGGAAGTCACACCTCCTTTGTCCGAAACAGAAAAAAGTTATTTTATCATGCGCCTTAGAGTACAAGTCTCTTTCACTTAGGTCTAGAATGACTATAACAGCCTCAGAATCTTCTTTGAGATGACTTAATCTCATCGTAAGTAAATATTGAGAGTCCTTCTCCTGTGGAGAACTGTTTTAATATATATATTACATGTTATTATTAACAATATATATTAGTACGGTCCAGAGATCCATATAAGGATCCTTAATATATATATATATATAGTATATATATATATAAGTAATTGAAGAGTACCTAGGGAACGTATCTTCAATAAAAAACTTTGTTACATTCTTCAGGAAATAGATTACAAACTCCTATATATAATATATTATACATGATATATTATATTATATAATACTTTTACAACTATATAGTCATGGGAAAAATTAGTGTCTAAACTCTGGCAGCTTTTCCAATATATGATTCCTTGACCATCTAGCTTCTCCTCGTTTACTAATTAGCCGAGGACGGTGAAAATAAGAGAACATTACGGAATACTTGATATAGTTTTTGACATACTCTTTGGTGACTCCTTCGTTTCGGAAGTCATGAACATTTTGCCCATATCTGGAAAAGGATAGGTGACCTGACTTAAGCAAAAAACTCTTCACAGATTCCGAAACGGCGAAGTCACCAAAAAGCAAATCGTTCACGGCTCCGAACGGCGAGTCACCAAAGAACAAATTCCTTCACCGGCTCCGAACCGACCGAGTCACCAAGAGATAAAATCATTCACCGACTACTAGAGATAAGACATTTCCATGTTATATAAGCAAATAAGACTTATCTTTCAGCACTCATGTCGTACATGACCCTTTTTTTAAATGCGTTCCTACTTAAATATTGAGCCTACTTTAAATATTAACCACCAAAAAGTGCCAAGTAAATTAAGCTCCTATGTTCGCTTCTACTACAATATTGATAGGTTTACTTAATAGAGTATATTATGTATAGAATAGTGCTATTCCTTCTGCACTATAATAATTTATCGAAATGATAACTAATTGCTTTATCCTTTCTCTATGAAGCAGTAAACGTTTAATAAAATGGGTCTTTAATAAGTTGCTGGAATATCTGTAGCAAAGTACTTGTTGCAACGTTAAAACGAGTTATTTCTGTCCCGATTGTGTTGGTGTTTGCTAAAAGTGTCGCACATTTTTACTCACGCCTGATATCCAGATATCCTTTTTTGCTTACGACTTCTGTAATGGTAGTGCCCCTACCGCTGTTGAAGAACACCGACGTCGCTTTCCTGCACGTTAAATTCTGGATATTAGAGTCTATGTTAAACACATTTCTTAAAAGTGTTGTGTTTCCTAAAAAACTTGTAGGTAATGTGCTGGATGAGGAACACATTATTGACATTCATAGTTCAGCGTAGTCCTATAATAACTCGAAAAAACTTTATGAACGTTTGGGTATTCACGACCATAATTAGTATTAGTAGGCCCTATTAGTATTTACTGATGATTCCTTATTTATCCTGTATTTAATAAACAACCCACGTAATTGTCATTTATGTTCTAATGAAAATCTACATGGTACAGTGGGAACAAATTCCATGTTCGTTCCTCATGCAATGCTTAGCGCGGTATGATCGATGGCATCTTGATGGGTCTCGTTATTTTAATTCATTAAAGGAAATGACAAGGCAGAGTCACCACCAATTTTTGTATCGTACATTACATGAACAACTAGATGATGTTTGTTTTGGTCACACGAAGAGCTGTTTACTTTTAGCACGACTGGTCATCTCTGCACTCCACTACACATGTGACCGTATTTTCCGTAATCAGTTGATTGGTCTGGGTTGTCCCATTAACTGGTCACCAACTTTTGTAATCCTGTATTTATATGTTTTACTTACAGTATTATTTGACTAAGCTTGTATCTCCTTATATTCTATATTATTTGTATTATATATATATTATATCTTAATATATATATATATCATAGGTATATATATATCTATAGTGTATATATATAATATTACAATATATATATATACTACTATTATATATATATTATATATATACTATATATATATATATTTAATTATTGATATTCATATCTACTATATATATATAATTATATAATATATATATATATATATATAATATATATTTGAATTCAATAAATAAATAATTTTGAAAAGAAATTTCGGGAAAATATTTGATTTGCTTGAAGATATTTTTATTAATACAATAATAATAATATTTTACACATTATATTTATTTCCTTTTTCCGAATTCGTTTGATATATCAAATTTCGAATATTTTCATGTTAACTCGGAAAATTATAATTTGGCCCTAAATTTTAATTTTGAAATCATAGTAATACCAAAAAATTGATTATATTTAGGTATGTTTAATATTTGCATCAATTTATAACAAAGGAGTAATGGAATTAAAATATCATTTTTTATTTTGTTTAAACTTAACCCTCTTATTTAGTGTAAATTTACGATTATCCCCCGGTATAAACCCCGGTTTTTGCTGATTTTTGGCCGGGGCCGGGGCCGGCCGGGGTCCGCTATAGAAATGGCCGGGGTTAGCGGCGGCCGGGGGCGGGCCTGAGGGCCCCGGTCGGTCCCTAGAATTGTAACATCACTGAACTGGCAAGGTGCTGTATTTTCCGACAGATTTATATACTTTTTATTATTTTTCTTCTTTTGACAATCCGCCATCTCTTATCCACATTTAATTTCAAACCTTTCAAAATATTTCTTTTGTTAGAAATTTTCCTTTTGTGGTTTCAACAGCCATTAAACTTAAAGAGAATCTTCACGAACCACAATAAATATTTTTCCTCATTTATTACTGTACTCTTAATTTGCTTTTATTAGTTATATTTATTATTTTATATCTAATTATTTTGCATTTATAAAATATTCATAGTTTATTTTATAAATAGTTTATAAGCAGAATTTCACTCTCTCTCAAACGATAATAGCTCGGGTTTTTATTTGGAAAAAACATCAAGAACTCCCTCAGTGAGTGACTGGATTGCCTTAAGCTCGTGATGGCTTGAAGAGGCAGCCGTAGTACATTGAATACATAATTATTGTTATTATTTACTTAGTTATAAAGTTATTAATTTTTAAGTTATTAGTTACTTAGTTATTAGTTAATAGTTATTACTTATTTATACACTATGCGCATTAATTTGTCTGCCTTGAGGGATGGCACAAGCCTTTCGTTGGTAAGGTCCGTTCTCAAAAACAATAATTTTCTTTCAATATATGTGGTTCCAACTTCCAATTCAATACCTACTTTGATGCGTTTGGTATAGCCTATTTCTAATTTCACAAAATCATATTAGGCTATATGTTATTTCGTCAATTATTTGTGTTTATACTTCAGCATAAAATAATTTCAGTATTTCTTGAAAATTAAAAATATATAAAAAATATATTCTTTGGAGTGGAAGGAATTGAGATACATTTGGATTCTTTCATCGCATATTTTTTAAATAATGTAGGAACCTATGTAATAAAGATAAATGAAATAAGTAAAAAAAAAAAAAAAAAAAAAAAAAATAAATTAGCAATAATCAATATAATTAGAAGTAGTACCGGCATATGATCTTAGTAAAATGTATTGCTGGAAAAATGAAATACTAGCCTATATAGGCTATATATTTCATGAATCTCCAGATGACTAAAATCCTATATGGAAAATAGAAGCAGTAAGAAGCCACATTGATCTAGCAAAATTGTCCCAGTCAAACTAAACAGGCTTAACCTATATTGATCAACAATGCCTAAATAAATCATGTTATAGGCATTTTACAGACTTTACCTTACATTAATTTATCATTTTAATGCATTTGCTGTGTATTGTAAAAAAAAAATTAAAATGTAAACCATTAAAATTTATAGATTTTGCTTTACAGACTTTATTTTATCTTTATTCAATAGCTAAGATTCAACAGATTCTAAAAAAAATATATATATATATATATTTTTAAAAATATTAATAAAAAATTGTCAAATTTACGATATTTTTTATAAGTAGCTATATATTATTTATTGTTTTTATATATCATTTCTTTTTACATTCCAAAAATCAGTAAGGTTATGATAAGTTTGTAAGTAGATACAGATTTACTTGTTAATAATTACAAACTTATAACCTAAACTTAATGGGTCAAAATGAATTTAAACCAAAAAAAAATTTGTGTAGATTCATTAAATTTAAATATGAGAGAGGTTTGGTACCACTACTTTAATACTATAACATGAGGTCAAAAGATATATATATAAAAAAAAAAAAATAATTATCAGTATAAAATGTAGATATTATGTCAAAATCTGTTGAACTCAACTATTACCCTTTATTCTTCATTTTAATGCATTTGCAGTTTATTCTGGAATTGAAAATCAAGGTATGGGCCCTTTATGAAAATAATTATACCTACAATATACCAATTATCATACATGGAGTTTGCATTATTGGATATATATATATATATATATATATATATATATATATATATATATATATATTATATATATATATATTTAATTTATATATATATATATATTTTAGTAATATATATTATATATATATATATATTATATATAATTTTTTAAAATTAATTGAAATAATAAATTCACTAGTATTCACATGTCAGGGGGTATGGATAGAGAGAGTGTTCACAGTAGACAAATATCTATCTGCCATGCATTCAAATAATTGATGCAAAATATTTATTTAATATTTTGATATATATATATCAATATTATATCTATATGATCCTAATGTATATTAATGTAAAAAGTCTTAACTTCATTAAATGTATTTTTAAAAAATAAAGAGGCAATATGATATTTACTTGAGTATTTTCATTTTTCAAATATAAGGATACTTGAAATTAAACAAATACTCCATTATGATTTATAAAATAGCAGAACTACCTTTCTCTTATATTTTATCAATTGTTTTCATTACAATTTACAGTAGGTTAAAGTAGCCTGCAGATTGCTGTTTGTAGGCTTCTACTTACTAAAATTTAAACTACCTTTTACTTTGTAAATATAATTATATTATATTTACTTTTAAACTATTAAATGTATATTATATTTATGATAGATGAGTCTGAATGACAAAACTCAAGTGACTTAAGGGATGCAAATGAAATATAAAATTTGAAATTAACAATTATGCCAAATTATAAATGAAGGACACTGTGAATGATAAATAAATATTTGGCTTTTGAATATCAACTTTTATTCAGTAATCACTAGTCCCCACTCCCAGACCCCAGTCACTACTGAGTTCTGATTACTGTCAGCCTTATCACTGGGCAAATCAGCGTGATCAGCCACATTAATTTTGAATGACTGATAAGTCTGATATCTAGTTGTATTGAGGTATCGTGTAGATAAGTGGTGAGGAGCAGGGCAGTAAGGACTCTTAAGCTTGGCGCCTTAAGCATAATCATCTTCTCAGTTGGCAAATTTTCAGAACAGGATTCACACTTTCTGGAAAGTCAAGGGAAATAATTGGAGGGAAACGTTTATAGAATGCTGAACGGTCAGGGAAATTTTAAATTTCAAACCATATGAAGAATGATCAAAACTCGTTACATATTTTTGAATATTTTTTTTTCTTTCTGTATAATTGAGGATAAGAGATGTATTTGATAAGTGAATGAAGGATGGCAAGGATGACAATTCATAAATCTACTTCTATCTTGATTCTTTCTATTTTTAGTTCACTATTCCTACTATTCTTTCTATTCTGTTCGTAGAGGTTGTTCCAAGTTCAACCTTTTGATTGAGGTGATTGGAATTTGGATGTGTTTAGACTGTATGACTTATGACTTTAATCTGTTTTATAATCTTTTTCTTTTTAGGGATTTTATACTTTTTGCGGTGTTTTTTTTGTAAGGTTTGACGAAGTATTTTGGATTTTGTGCAGTTGAAGGTATTTAATTATTTTTTATAAAATGACTTCAACAAAAAAACTAACTTTACGACCAGTGGTTGGACGTCAACTGAACCCACAGTTTATCAGTTGGTTGGGTAAAGGACCTGATAGTTCCAAAGGCATACTGTAAAGTATGTTAAAGGACTTGATCTACTCTAACATGGGACCCCAAGCTGAAGTTTCACATTCAGAGGGGAAACTATTTGAATTTAATCAAAACGCAGCAGGACCCAACCATCATTGAAAACTCTTTCTTGTTACGTGTTTAATAATACAAATATAGTGAAAGTGGTGTGCCTGAAAATTATGCCATTTCATCAACTTCTAATCATACTCAACCAATTGTAAATGACCTTGAGTGTTCTATTAATAACCAACAAAACCAGCTTTATCAATCAGCTTTTATCTTTTTGCTTGAAGATGATGTACAGATTGAATACTAGGAATTAAAGGTGGTGGATTGCTAAATGTCTTTAAAACTCGTGTGCAGTATAGGGAAAACATTTAAATTTAATGTTTCAAATAGTGTGGTAGCTTAATTTTAAAATGGGGCCGATGAAATGTAAATATGGATTTAACATGGACTTGCTCCCTAATTTTTCTAGAAAAGCAAAGCGACAATTACACTCTATTTGGCAGTGAGCTCTTTTTACCTTGAATAAATTCAAAATAATTTTTTGGATGGTGTGACTGTTTTTTTAAGAGACTTGATTAGTTTTTTTCTCTTCTATAGTACTCATGCCATGTTCAAATTGCGCCAAACTTTGAACTTAGGACTGAGGCTTTGGAAAGCCTAGTAAGAGACTTCCTGTTATAATTAAGCAATTTTAGTGGAGAATCTGGAAAGGCAAAATAGTCTGATTCTCAAGAACATGCACTGCTATAGGATCTCTGAATTTCATAAGTTTCCTATCGACTCAAAAAATGTTGACACATGTAAGAGGCTGCCCATAGAAGATATGAAGAACATCTCAAAAGAGTCAAAACAGAACCCAAAAGAAGAAGAGAATAAAACGGTTGAAAAAAGAAAATTATCATACGATCTATAACTTGAAGAGAGAGAAAGATTAAAACTGAAGCTTTGACAGAAGAAGAC
>JABUQX010072731.1:12500-34388 GCA_015478945.1 Trachelipus rathkii
ATATTATATATATATATATATATATATATATATTATATTATATATATATATATAATATAATATATATATATATATATTAACTGTAAAACAGGGGGAGAGGGGGGTTGAAATTGGTCACCCTCACCTGTAAAGTTTTTTTGTGAAAGAATATATATTTTTTTTAATTTTGAATATTTTGGTACAATAGTCTTTATATTTCAAGATGATTTTTGGGTTGAAGGTCTTTTAGTTATTGAAAAAATTGTGCTCTATTTCAATTCTTTCAAGTAAAAAATTTTCAAAAACCACTAATTTTTTTTTTAAGGCCTGCAGGCAAAATTATTGTATGTAAAGGCTAGGAAGAAATAAAACCATATAATTTTGTTTTAGTTTTTAAGAAATTAATGTTTTATGGAGTCAGGGTAAAACATATCACTGAACAGTGGGGAAAATGGATCATGCATTTTTTAAAGTAATTTTTTATATTTACATTTCCTTACTCATTTTGCTTTTATTCTCTTATATAGCTATACTGTATATATATATATATATATATATATATATATATATATATATATATATATATATATATATATATATATATATATTATATATATAATATATATATATATATATATTATATTATATAATATAACCTATATATATATCATTATATTTAATGAATTTCACCTACTATATTTTGATACTTAATTAGCAATATCTGTTTCTTCAAAGAGCCAAATACTGCTGATATATTAGACATTAAAAAGGAACAAATTGTCATAATCCTTAAAGTAAAGACTGCAAAGAGAATCACCTTTACTTTTAAGAGCAGCTTCAAAAAAATATTTATTCATTAAAGTTCAATATTTGTAAATTTTTGGAAAAAAAAGTTCCTTACTTAAATATATTTTAAATGTTTAGCATTTCTGGAAGTAAATGTACCTTATTTAGCAAGCAAAATGCCACCTTTACCTTAAAGCCATTAGAACCAATGCAAAAGCTTTCATGGGAAAATGGCACTCTGCTTACTAAAATTGTGTAGCACATATGTAGGCTTCACACTCCCACAGCTCATGAACTTGTGAACTTGACTGTGCATAAATGCTAATTTGAAAAATTAGACAAAACACACTACCCTGTAATCACTAGCTTTTAGTCCGTTTCATTTGGAAGGTTACATCACCATCTGATAAGCATGAGAAAGATTAAAAAAGCACTTGAATTATCATCTGATTTTGTCAGAGTTTAATGACAGATAGTTAAGCAAATCTAATGCAACATTTTAGAACCATATGTTAATCCAAAAGTTTTAGACAATGCGAGGCAATATTATTATTTTTAATATGTGCTTGTAGTGAGAAAAATAATTGGTCTACAACATGAACATTTTGGAAGATTATGAAATAAATATCCTAAACCATAGTGGTTATTTTTATTTTCTTTTAAAATGAGGAGAGTTCTCTTTTGAAAGTTGCTTCTTAGAATCAGCACAAAGGGTTAAACATGGTATTTTCACCACTTGAGTTCATTGCTCTACTGTTTGATCTCCAGACTCAAATTAAAACGCCTTTGATACACCAACAATTGAGGAGAGAGAGTTGGGTGATTGAGTACCCTATCCATAACCTTGCTTATAGCATTTCAACACTGCTTTAAAGGAAGAGAGGGTTATATTGATCAGTCAAGAAGGTGCAGTGTTCCACCAGGATAATGCAGGACCCTATATAAGAGAGATCACATACCGTATATAAAGATTGGAGATCTCAGCTGTGAAAAAATCCTACATCCTCCTTATTCTCCAGATTTATCTCCCTCTGATTATCTTCCGTTCCAGAGTTTGTAAAAACATCTTGATGGACTGGTTTCAAACACATGGTTACAGATAAATTACCCTTTCTGCATTCTTTTCCTTCAAACCAAAAGACTTTTACAAAAATAGATATTAAGAAGCTTGTGAAACAATGGAAGGAAGGAAGCTGTTTGCCAGAATGATGTCCCACAATTGATCTATCATCTGTTTATTGATTGCCCCCCCAAGCTGACTGTAGTTCCTCTCTGTTCTTTCTACACTTGACAGAGTGTTTGGAGCAAGTTGACTGGCACCGTATCAGTTAATAAAATTTCTGTTTAAAAAGTTCATTACAAAATTTCCAGACTAAAAAATGTAACTTCGGAAAAACATAGAAGAGTTATACGAGGTGTTAAACTGTTATTACAGACCCCAACTCAATATGTCTTGCCCCAGTGGTATTGATAACTGTTGATAAGAAAATAAATCGTTATTAAAGATACTGGTATTTTGTTGAGCCAATGGTGCGGGTAACCACCATCGAAGTAAAATTTCTTGTAATTGAAAACCAAAATGGCATCTTGCTTGCTAAAATGTGAAGTAATCACCATATATCCTCTGTGTATTAAGTATAAAGGAAGGATGATCTGGTTCCCCAATAGTAGTAATCATGTATTTCTATCAACATATTGGAATTAGTCATCGAATTCTACACCCTCTCAACATGAAAGAACAATGGTCCATTGAAGACCACTAGAAAAAAACTTTTAGTTCTACTTGATACTCCTCGTTGTTACTGATTCATCACTTTCTTGATGGAGCACTGACGAGAATAATAACATATATAGATAGAGCCTTAGTATGAATCATATGTAAACATTATAGGTCTAAGTAAAACATCACCAGATTTACTTGGGATAAGATTGTTAAAAGATCAGCTACCTGTTTTGTCCAGATCTGGGTCTTGAATATTAAATTTGTTCTCGAAGGCAGTTCTTAATAACAATGAATCGTGTAATGAGTTTTCAACTTAAAATCTATAATTATGAAAATCAATCAAGTAAGTCTTGATTGTTGCGAACATAAGATTTTTTTTTTTTTAATCATTTTCCTTATTTATATTGTTTCTATTCATATGGTAAAGTATCTTGATATTGGTTATAACAAGTTAATCCTATTGGCAAAATTTACAATTTCTGAGTAGAAATCAGGTTAACTCGTAGTAGAATAGAAGAAATAAACTATGATCCAATTTATCCTTGGAATATAATATGATTCGGACTAACAATGAACTAATGAAATGCTGTCCATATAAATCCCTATTAAATAATAATAGATTGGAAATAGCAATAATTGTATTAGACCCTTTTGCAAGAGTATTTTAAACCCTTTAGAAATATTTAACTCATACTACGATAAGGATTGGAGAATTTTTGTTTGTCTGGAATCTCTGGGAATAATATCTGATGAAAAAAATTTGAGCACGGATAGAAAGTTGCTTTAGCTTGTTTACACTCAAAAATTATAATATTAAAGAACCAAATCATATTCATTGTCTGTTGGCACTTTGAATATTGAATCAAGATTAGACTATTCCAGTTTTAAAATAATTTGTTTAAGTAGATATCTTTAAAGGATTTAAGAACTTCATAATATACTTATAATATATATATAAGTCTTTGAAAATCAAAATTATAAACTAAATCATAATCTGGCTTTGGCACTAATGTGTTTTTAATTAATAAATTTATCCACACCCGCCAATAAATAAGACAATACTGAGCACGGGTACTAAAAGAAATAAAGACAGTATTTTAATTGTCCTAATAATGTAACAATCTTTCATAT
The DNA here is from genome assembly GCA_015478945.1 of Trachelipus rathkii. Classification (NCBI taxonomy): domain Eukaryota; kingdom Metazoa; phylum Arthropoda; class Malacostraca; order Isopoda; family Trachelipodidae; genus Trachelipus; species Trachelipus rathkii. Next base: position 16,120 of record JABUQX010072731.1, read on the forward strand.
CCTGAATTGAGGCTGCATTACACGTTATGATTTAATAAGTCTTCTGTTGATATACTTCTATTGGATGGTATGAAAAATAGTGAATATAGGACTTAAAGACATTAATTAAGATTAAAGGAGAAAGACCAAAAAATTAGGTACCTTCTATGTTTCGTAAAACAATGATTATGCTAGCATACAGATATTCTTTACATTGATAATTTGGATTACATTCATCTCCCTTTCATTTAGACATATTATAAGAAGGTTATCTGCTTCAAAGTATCCTAAAATCAACGTTCAGAAATATTCTTCTGGTTTATATTTGTAATCTTTATCATTCAAAACTAGCAAGGAGAGTAAATTAAGTCGTGTACATCTGTTAAGAAAAAGATACTGAGTTTATCTATCTGGAAACAGTTGAATTCGTTTCTACTTCTATAGATTAAACAAACTACATATTGGAGCACTTCTATGTTGGTGAAAAGGTTTGGTATACTTAATGTAAACAAAATTATTACAAATAAATAGTATAATCTTAACATTATACTAAAAGAACCGCATTATTATCTGAATTGCTTAACTCCTGTTGCTCCCATTAACTTACTCTTCCTGATTACTAGTACGGGTAAGTTACTTAATGAGGCAGATATGCAACAGAAAATGAATTGGGATGATCAAGTGCCTGATAGTATTTTAAGGAATGGGGTATAAGCATCGTACATGATATGTAAACAACTTCTGTACAATACTTTCAAGAAATGCTCTATATTGATATGGACTAAATATGGACTTCATTTTATTTTGATAGTCCCCGACAGTGTATATGGATTTTTTGTTATTGGAATGATAAATAATAAAAGTCTAATTATAACTAATAGCAAATTTTTCCTACAAAATCCACATGAGTACAGAAAAAAACATTTTTGGAGCTATGGGTGTCATATTTTGAGGCTTTAAGTAACTTTATGAGAATACTTGAATCATATATTGATACATAATTTTGAAATGCTAAGTACTGCAGTAGACTCCCAATCAGGATTGAGTTGAAAATTTACATAGACGAGACACAAGTCGTACGAGTTCTTTGCAAATTTGAAAAGGAGGAGATGTTCGATCAGATTGCTCAGAAAAATAATGTACATTATAAAGATAGAACACTAGGAAAATTAGGGTACAACGATTAGACCAGGCAGAAACGAATTTAAAATATAGAGATACTTCCATTTGTATCATGGTTCCAGTATTCTATCAAATATCTTGATCTGCTGCCAAAATTCCCGATTTAATGGGTTCCCATAGTCTTAACCCAAAACTCTATGATTAATGTAGATATTGTCAAATAACAATAATTCTAACATTTTAGATTAAGTAAATACTCTGTACCAGCAAGGATTTTGAGGTTAAAATCAGCTTTTTAACGGCTCTGTAAAATCAAAAGGTCGATTCTAAAGCAAAGCTAAAATCATGGTTAAAGTAAAATCAAGTAAATCTTTTTCCCTTATTGCAAATTAACCTTCCTCAAAGAATTCAAACAAAATCAGCAGTCAGATAAGACGATATAGACGACATTATTAATGGAGTCTTGAAATCATCCGAGACATGAGCAATATTTTTTAGAAGACTAGCGAAGAGATAAATATATCTTTAAGTATAAATTATTGAAAAAATCTATATCCTCTGTAATGGAAGACATCATGCTTTACATCATTGCTATATAACGAATGCCATGGACAGTCTAAAACACTGGCATATGACCAAACAACTCAATACAATAAGGTCAAGGTATAATATGGATACAAGAATGTCGGGCAAGCAGGTAAAATCCCTTCTTCAGATTGCATAACATTGTAAAATAACTAATTAATGCTCTAGCTCTTAGGACCACGCTTTACGGACTCATGCCCAGAACCACATGGCTTTGAAGAGCCTGCATCTAACATACAGCTAGGAATATTTTTCACTCATTCTTCATGGCTGTTTGTGATAAGTAATAAACATCTTCTTCCATTAGAAAGTTGTTCTATATCTTTCACAGTCTCCAAAACATAAGACGTCATTTTGAGTTTGTTGCCTATCAATAAGTTACACACTTTTTATTGGCATTTAAGCGTTTTTGTTAATACATTTGTAACCTTCTTTATCATGTCATATATGAACAACCTTTGTATTTGCAAAGGGAGTAATAATTCTGAAAATCTTTTTAATTCTGACTTGAGATTTAAGGAAGGGTTTTCTCCGAATAAGATTTAATCCTGTTCTTGAAGGGCAAGGACATTGGAACGTAATGATAATTTCTATAAAGCAAAGCTAAATTAAGCACTTGCTCCCATAAATAAGTGTATTGATGAAAATTTTGACACACTTTGTGACTATAGAATAATCAATAAATTCTCGCCACTCACATATATAGATCTAGCTTATCTGAATTGGAGGCAATAACATCAAATTGTTTTCTTAAGGTAATGTATAATAATAATAGTATTACTTTTAAAAGTTAATTATATTCATTTTTGCATATGTAGTGAATCTTCCTATACATAAGAGAAAACCGATTCAAACCTCTACTATAGAGACTTCTGGAGACCAGATGCCATGAAAAGAATACTCTACCTAAGAACAGCAGAAATTGTTCTATCAGAGATTAGAAAATATCATAATTTTGTACTAATAAAGATGCAAAACAAACTTAGAGAAAATTTTGACTTTGTGAAAAGTTTTCGAGTTTTAAATAAAGTCAGCTACATAAAAATTAATACAACTTCATGTGGGTGGGCTAATTGCATATTGCAAACCATATACCCTCTTGAGCTCAATTTGGGGTGTTTGTTCCAAAATGTAAACAACAGCTTAACATCAAAAATGAGAATGATGAATGTAATGAGCTGGCCCATTCATCTGGGATGTAATATGAAACAAATCCAATGAAAACTAATGCCAAAGTCCTCACGACAACGCTGCTTTGAAACAAAGACGTTTGACCACTATCCTTGCTGATTGTAACAATTGGAGACAATAGGCTATTTGTAATTTTAAATCTTAATTAGGTTAATTAAGTTATAAAATGGATACATTTATTAAAACTGAATTCAATAGAGCATCAAACCGCATAAAGTAATAGATAATTAATTGCCTCTTATTCAAACCATCTTTTCTACCGAAGTATTCATATATTTTCTTTTTAAAACTTACAAAAGCTAAAATTAAAAGATACATCTTAATATTAAATATTTAAAATAATATAAACTATATATCCCAATAAAAGTTTAAAATCTATATTAAAAATTCTAGTCAGTCATGTGACTATTAACTCAATCAATAAGAAAATGTCACGTTTGCTGATCCGAATCTGCCACAGCTATGATAAAGAGTAAGTGATCAACAATAAAGTCGGTGGACTACTTATTAATTCAATATACAGCGTATATCATAGAACGTAATAACTAACTAGTTAAAGATCGCTAAGTTCTTCTAAGGTAGTCGACACAGTAAGACGTGTCCTGCATTCAACCTCCACTAATAATAGGTTGTTTTAATAGAACTGAAATGGCTTCCAACACATAATACAAGTAGAAGGTTCATTTTAAAAATACATTTGACAAACCATTAACAATTAAAATGAAAGATTTCAAATAATTAACAATATTCGTAAATAATAAATTAAATATTTAAAACAAAAGATAAAGTTATTTCTTAAAATTAAAATTAACTATTATTCCAAAACATCGATTTCCTGTTGATTCAGCTTAATGTTTATACTACATTATGCAACCAATATAATGTCTCTTCGTTATGTAATAACTAAATATTAGTATCATTAGCGAGGCCTCCTCTATCGGAAAAAACTTTAATGTATATCTCCTCAAATCTCCAGAAAGCATCAAGAAAAATTAACGGAAATTAAGATTAATCATTTTTCATCATAGAGCAGTTGTTAACAATAAACCCACTAGCATTCAAAAATGAAACGAACATTTTTTGAATAATAATCATATAGTATAAAACAATCGATAATCAATAATATAAATATAATATATATATATTATATAGTAATAATATATATATTACTTTATATTATATAATTCTATTCTATATATATATATATATAAGTATATATACTATATATACATATTATATAATAATTAATATATATATATATATATATATATAAATATTATATTATATATATAATAATATATATATATTAATTTATATATATAATTACTATATTAGAATAAACTAACACTGCCACTGAACTTAGAAAGAAACCACTTCTGTGTTTTTGAAACGCATAATAATGATTTCGGTATGCAACTTATCTTTCATATGAATTAATATATATATAAATTCTATATAAAATAAAATATATACATATATATAATATTGGATGGCGAACCGTTATAGCACAACCTAATTATTATTATTATTAGATTTATATAATAAATATATTACTATATATAATTAATATATTATATATTAATATATATATATATTATATATAATATTATAATAGTAATATATATATATATATATATAATATATATATAATAAATAATATAGTATATTATATATATAGAGAGATATAATATATATATAACTAATTATACTAACTAATATATATATGAATATAATTAATATATAATATAATATATAATTATATATTATAATATATATATATATTATATAATATATATTAATATATATATAAGATATAATATAATCACGCTATACAATATAATATATATAATTAAATTTAAATAAACATATATTATAAATATTTTATTAATATATACATTATTATATAATATATATTAATTATAAATATATTATGTATAACTATATTAATATATATATATATATATATATTCGGGCGGTCGTTGCTGTTGCAGTTTGCGCACCACCATTTTAACAATAGCACTAGGGATAGGTCCAACTACTTTATATTTTTATTCGTTAATTTTAATTGTTATTCAAATATTAGTAGAAATTAAATTGTCACATCTTATTAAATACATCCCAATGAATTATTTAATGAAAAAACAAAAGGCCCGCATGAAATAGCTGTTACTGTATCATGTCCAGACCAATGATTGTGCAGACACTTTACAAATAACATGCAATTAAATTTTGAACGAAAGAATGTGTGTGGAAAGATACCGCGTCAACGGTTTAACCTCAAACGTGTTGTATAAGAAGAAGACAAGCCGCTCGTTTTCTTACTTAAAACCGAATCCCCCCTTAATTAACTGAAATTCATAATTGCTCTATCGAAGCCATATTATCAAATACGCTCAACATGTTCATAGTTCATCGTCCCAGGGGAATACGACAGTTGTGGTTAGGTTGCAAATCAGTTGCATTATTAAAGCCGTTAAAGTGCGTAGGCTTAGTAAGTTTTGTCAGAACTCTTGCGCTTATAATTCAAATTATCGTAAAAAAAACAAAATTATTTAATATTAATGCATTTAAAATACTTATAATTTTCTTTTTATTTAAAGTGTTTAGGCCTATATAATTTACATTTTTATCGTGCCAAATAATTTGATTTCTAACTAATGATTCAGGTTCTTTGAACAAACTGATGGTGATTATGATTGAAACTTATATTTGATTGTTATGTATTATAAAATTCAGTAATATTTCCCTAAAATGGAATCAATAGAACCATTTCCTTAACTTAAAAGCAGGCGTATTTATGATAAATTATATTTCTAAAACCTTTTTTTTTTGGCAATTTTAAAAAGTTATTTTTATAAATATTTAACACTAATATATACATATATATATATATACTATATATATATATATATAGTATAATATATATATTTATATATATATATATTAGTATATTAAATCATATTATATATGAATATATTAATATATATATTATTATATTCATGGTTCAGGGTCATGAAATAGCCTGTACATATGTATCTTAAAAAACTATTAATGCTACAGTAACGGAAACATTGCTGGAATGCTTGTCCAATATTATTCAGCAAATGCTTTAAAAAAAAAAAAAAAAAAAAAAAAAAAAAAAAAAAAAAAAAAAAAAAAAAAAAAAAAATCTCAAAAAAAACTACAATAGCTCAGGGAAAAAGAATACATTTTTTGGAATCTTTGCTAATAAGGAAAATGTAAAAAAAAATTAAAAAAAAAAATATTTAATAAATAGTAATATGATTAGAAGCCTATTTATAGACCTTTTTTATTGTACTCGTTAAATAAATAGATTTCTAATAATTGCTTATTTTTTTTAAAGAATACCCCCAAGGTTATACCGCACCAATGGCAGGAGTCGGGGCCCTACGAGGTAAGACTAATTCCCCCCCCTCCGGAGGGTCCGGAACCCCCGCTCTTGTATTTGGGTGTCTCCGCCCCTCCCTACGGGTATGGAAAACGTACTCCCCCCATGTCCCGTCGGCTCGACCTTAGCTCGTGAGCCGATTATAAAGCAAGATTTCAATAGAAAGTCTATTTATTTATAACGAAAAACCAAAAAAAGGTCTCAAAATAGGCCTTCTAACATATTATTACATTATTTTCATAATCCTATTTTTATTCTTATTTTTATTTTACATTTTTTCTTGCAAATTTTACATAGAATCCTAGAAGTGTTTTAGTTATCCAAAACTACTATGTTATATTGAGCATATATCTATAATATTTTTTTTTTTTTTTTTTTTTTTTTTTTTTTTTTCTTTTTTACATTTGGCAGGGGCAAGCTTGACCAGGGCCATTCGGGCAATGTTATCCGGTTTACCACATCTATTTTAATACATTATGACGGGCTAATCCAGACGCTGCTCACTGATATGTAGTCATATAAATAATATATATATTAGTGAGATTATATATATAGTAGGCTATAATTATACCAAAATAGGCAGTTTGCACAAGTAAATAGATATACTAATATAATAATTATATATATATAGATATATATAGTATATATATAGTATATATATAATATGCTCAAGTTTTCTAAGTTGGTCTCTTAATGAAAAAACAAATCCGTGTTACCATATTAACATGTTATATTTCCTGTACCAATTTTTTTACGGTAATTTTAAGATTTTTAGTTACAAAACTTGTAAACAAATTATTTGCAAGATCATTTTGACATTTGCTTCTACCATTTGATATAACTTCATTTATCCCTTTTATAATTTAAATTAAAATTAAATAGTAAATATTAGAAAAAAAATTATGAAAAAGAGAATTATCATTATAAGTGTTAAAATCCCGTATAAAAACTTAAGATATATTAATTAAATATTAACCTAACTATATATATATATACATAATTATGAATATTTTTTACTTAATATAATTATTATCATAGCTCTTATCATCTCCTTATCTCTTCTTTCTTTCTACTCTCTCTTCTTTATCTACATGTGCTTTATAGCGTCTATGACTCGATTAGTCATCTCTCTTATCCTTCTATCCTCTTTACTCTTCTCACAAAATATACTTCATCTCTCTTACTTCTCTCGCTGTTTAATCATTTCTAACATTTAATTATATGCTCTCATTCATCTCTTACTCTCGTCTCTAGTCTCCTCATCATCTCTCTCTTTCTTCTATACTATTAAGAGATATATGATATTATATATAATTATATAATGTAATTAATTAATAAACCAAAAATAAAATAGAAATTATAAAATGAAGAATGAAGAGAGGAATCTAATATTCATATATAATATACTAGCTATATATTATATATAGGTATATATATATAATATATATATGTAATATATATAATATATACATATAGTAAGTAATAACGTAAAGCTATACTAGGATATGTGATAGGTAAGTAGTATATATTAAGGAGTAGATAAATATTGAAAATAAGAAAAATATATAATTACTAATATATATATATATAGTATATATATAAATATATATATATAGAAGGTAAGAGGATATAGTAAGAGGTAAAATATATATCGAATAAGGATACAGAAAAGGAAGGTGGAGAAGTCTGAATCTAACCGCGTGAATTCAATATAGTGGTAGAGCGTTCGGCCCCAAAATGATATGTTGGCCGAATGACCAAGAGTTCATAACTTTATAAAATAGAAAATTAAGTAACCGAACGATTGGAGGGTGAGGCTATATTAATGATTTAGTTGGTCAATTAGATTGGTAACAATTACATGTGTCACGGATTAATATGCGCTCTCTTAAGATATGTCCTCCAAATTTTAGTTAAAAAATAGAAAATCCGTTTAATGAATTATACGTCACATGATCAACTACGGTTTTCGCTTATGATTTATGATGATTTATCAGTAGCAGAGCACTATAAAAGTCGAGTGTAACAATATGTCAATTACTTCGCTCAGGAGGGAGAAGTAGTGTAACGCTCAAGCTCCGAGCGTCGCTGCATAAACGACATGGCACTGGATACTACCGAGCGCTTGACTCTCGAGGAGGCCCCACCGGTACATGGCAGTGAGTACACGCCACCCTGCATGCAGTATGCTGAAGATGGGATAGATGATAGGAGAATAACGCTAATAAAAAAATAAGACTTACATTCATGATTGAAAATTGTACATCTCTACTATTCAAAAGATGTATGAAAAAAGCAGGGTAAAAATAGATGTAGGTGTCAGTGTTGCGTAATAGACCAAAATGATAAAAAATTAATGTGTAGATCCAAATCAGCATGGGGCATATGTCACCCGCTCCCAAAAACGGTTAATATAAGTGAAAAAATAATATGCACACGAAGCCCGCCTTATTACGGTAGCCCACTCGCAGAGGACGAAACCAGACCTCGAGAGCCGAGTCTGGTGCCTGTACATTAGAATGAAAAAGACAATAATCATATAAATTTGCTCAATGTTACTTAACATTACCTCTATTGATTACAAGTAATGAATATAATCTCCCGCCAAAATATTAAAATATGGAAAAAAACGATAACTACGATAATGTTTAAAAATTAATTATTTACTTTTACAGCAATTAGATATGTTCAAGGTAAAATGCCTCCCGCTGTCGAGGTTAATTAATTTAGTAAATTCCTGTATCAATAAATATTTTGTATCAGGCAAGATGGTTCGGCTTTAACTTAACACATAAAGCATAGCACGGCAAGTTTAGATATATCAAAAATGATAGGAATGATAGATGATGTGCATAGAGCTTGTAAGCCTAGTATTTCGTTTTCTGCATAATTTGTGAACTTACGAAACGTTAAATGGGCCTAAAATAACGCCTACGAGTATATTTCTGTTTCGTTTTTGTTGCATTACATTTGTTACGAAATGTTTTATTAGTAAAATAAAATTGTTCACAAACGTATTAAAAATTTCACTGTATATAATTCTAGTTTAGTGAAATTAATTAGAATTAAGTGAATTAATATTCTAATGTCGGAAATAGTACCAGATAGACAGAGCCACAACCCTCTCTAATGACAGACCCAGGTAATCCGAACGCGCGCGATGAAATCCTTACGTATTATTATAATAAATGTGACAGATTTTGTTTTGCGTTCTGATTTCTTGCGCTCATATTGATTCTACATAAAAAAAAGTAACTTGAACGCAAAAAGCTCGTACTGCATAAATATTATATAGAAAGAATTTTTTATATTGTTCAATTTCTTTAAAATAAATAATTATTGGATGTGGAGCGGCGCATTGTGTATAGTATTAGTATAAAAATTGAAAAAGATGCAACAATCAATAAATACTAATATAGATAGATAACCAACCATCTAAAGGATTTTTTTGGGATGATCAAGTGAGATTAGAAGTAGTAATCACATATGAAGCTTTATCAAATTAAAAGACACGTGCGAGAATTAAAAAATAAATAAAGTTAATTAAAAATTAGAATAAGATGATTTATTCTTAGGATTGTGATGAATTGAAGTAATGAACCTGAATATTTGCTAGATAGAATAGAGCCCATATCCTTCACGATATAAATCTAGTGGTGTAGTGAGCCATAATTACGATGTTACAGGAAGGTGGTTACCACACGGTACTACTTATCTTGATGTGTATCTAAACCTAATTATGTTACAATCAAATATATATTATTATATATATTATACTAATATATATAAAACTATATAAATACTAATATCTACTACCCTTATATAAGTGCTTTTGCTATTCAGGATCCACGGAGGAAAAATAAATTTCTAACAAATCTACAACAATTGCACCACGACTTGTTTTGGTGCGGCTTTCGAGTCTGTCCAATAAAGAACTATTAGAGATTTTGGATAGTACGTCCCAAATTCGGGAGTACCGCATTAGTCCCCATATTAATATGATGTATGATATATTAAATATATATTATTAATATAACTAGTATATATATATAATGATATAGTATGGAAAATGAATATTAATATATAATGAGATCAGCTATATATATATATATTATGAATATAATATATTAATATATAATATATAAGTAATTATATAATATATATTATATGTATAATAATAATATTATAATTATATGAATATATAATATATATATTATATATAGTATATTATAGGTTAAGGAATAATTAATTAAATGAATTATTAGTAAATATATTATATACTATAATTATATAGGAATTTAAATATTAATATTGGTAACAAATTTAGAACTTTTAGTAGAAAAGTGAAATAAATGTAGTGATATTGATATTAATAGGAAAAAATATTGTTGTGTGGAGTATGAAACTGGGATAGTGAAACTATTCATAGAGATTGACGTGTAAAAAGTACCGAATGATTAGGTTATAGATGGTAAGTGCAAATATGTCGTAAGTAGTATAAAATCATCATGAGTAAGTTAGATAGTAATGTTAAAGATTAGTAAGATTCAAGGTATGAGTGGTGAGTAAGATTAGTTAAGCATGATGGTAGTAATGAGAGAAAGATGAGGATATAAGGAAAAGTCAAATTGATGAAATAGTAGAATATTATCACGATAGTGAGAGAAATTAAAGAAAACGGAATAGTTTATAAGAACAAGGTATTATAGTATGTGAAAAGTATGTAGAAAAACCCCCAGTGAAGCCCCTGTACTGAAAATAATAAGAATCAGGAATGTGAAATAAGCAACCTAAACAATTGATAAACCAAGGTAAAAATATTAAAAATCAATTATGAAATGACTCCCCCTCCCCACCAAAACTTAAACTACCCTCAGGATTAAAAATATTGAAACAAAATCTCTGAGAATGACAATAAAAATTAAAGAGTAAAGAGAAAGCTCTTTCATTAATAAGTGCAAGGAAAAGTATCGTAGTATAAGTTGATGCAGAGTTTAGTTATTAGAAAAAATGTCAATGTTGCTGTAAAATGCAAGAGTGGTTTGTAGAAATGAAGGAATAAGGTATGAGTGCAAGCAGTTAAAAGTTAAAAATAAGTGTAGTGGAATTCATGTAAACATTTGCTACTATATAACTAAATGATAAGGTCTGGTGAAAACAAAAGGTGCCATGGAAATTGAGTTGATAGTGAGGTTGGGACCCCAGAGTGGTTATGTTTCTGTACTTGAACTCAGACCACGCGTCATTGAGAGATGGTATGAGAAGAGAGGATGAAAGATTAGGAAATGGGCCATGAAGCGATTAGGTCCTAGAAGGTGTGCGCGGTTTGTGGGCTTCCTACGAGGAGGGCTGACGTTAGAAGAATTGTAATAGCATGTGGTTAGAGGCAAGACAGAAGGCCTTCTGCCCCAAGACGCAGCACAGGACTCCCACCCACAGCCGAGAGTGACCTGAGATGAGCAAGGCGAGCATCAGCATCCCTCTCCGGCCGCGTCCTGCAAATGAGTTGTAATCCGGGGGTCGAGTTGTAAAGAGTGAGAGTGTCCGCGTATGTTTGAAAGGCTAGCACCCGACACGTATTATAAATGAGGTCACTGAAAGGGAGTAAAAGCGCTTGCGTCGACCAGCTATCTGTAGGTTACATATAACACTCGGGCCAGTTGGGTACCGACCCGCCCACGCGAGTGCGAGGAAGAAGTCTTGCGGAGTACAGGTAACAATGGGCGGGAAAGCCCACCAGGGAAAAGGAACCGGAGATCAGATCAAGGATGACAAAGCCGAAAAGACCAGCAGAAACTTTAATGTTGTGCATAGAGATGTATTGAGTCGATTATGATGATTGATGTGAGAATGTTCGGAAGTCAAACTTTGCGGTAGAGGAGATGGATAAGGGTTGACAATGGCACTATAAGGATACTTGTGTCTTAGGATGTTCTCACAGTCATATAGTGGGCAGCCGGTCACGTGTACAGCAGCCGCTCGGTTCACCAATTTAAAGGGTTTAGATATCATCCCCGAGTGATTGAATAAACAGCGCTATAAGATGAAAATAGGGGATGTATATCGTAATGAGAGTGTTAGAAGTGAGAAACTTCGTAGTCATGCGAGTGAACGATGGTGCGCTTTCGTGTCTCCGAAGAGGCTGCTTAGGAAGTGTCAACGGTGATGGCTAGCAGCCTCCAGCATATTCGCCCGCAAACAAGACCGCGCGAACAAAGAAAAGAAAAAAAAAAAGAAGAGATACATATTCCTACGAAAATCATAGTAGAAAATAAAAAGGTAAAATTATACGAAGTTATCGAGCATGAGGGGATAAATCGCGGCGAACTTTATCAATGGGAATATAGGGAAAGAGAACTCTTCTATGAAAAGTAGGTATGATAAGGGCTAAGTAGGAGAATAAGAAAGGGGAATCTTCATTGGAGAAAGTTTAATGGATTAATGAAGGATAGGAGGGCCAGTCAACATGAGCTAATTTTTAGGTTGACACTGTTGAAATGGAGAGTCGTGAGAAGCAGAGTAGCGGTAACATTTTTAAAATTTGACGCATTCTTTATGAACAGTTGTTTCGGTAGATTATAAGGCAATTAAAGGTCATACTTGAAATGTTTAATTGTGGTCTAAATGGAGGCATATGTATAAAGATTAGTTAGGTAGTTTTTAAGAAGGAATAAAGTGGATTGTGATTAGGATAGGGAAGTAAAAATCCGGCGATAGCAATGTAGATGTCCAGTTGAACAAAGATGAATGGATCCTCGGCATTACCAGAGACCAAAGGAATAAGAAAGTAGAAAGATTGGCACCAATGAAATTCGATCAAGAATGGAGCGAGAAGTTTAGAGTCGACTAGATAACGGGAGGCTGGTGGGTTTCCAGTATGTTAGTACCAAGCATTTTTGGAGGCGATGAATATAGTATACATGGGAATTGGCGAAGGAGAAGCATATAAAGTAAGACCCTCAAAGTATATGGAGATCCAAGGAAGGAAAATAGGAAAGAGGAACTGTAGGAACTATTAGGAATTAAGATGGTTATGGGATGAAGATAAAGTTGTATAGATGGGAACGAGTAATATGCTGAGCTCTTTAATATTGATATGTGATAAGACGTTGCGGGCTTTCGGGAGCGTGAAGGAGTGATTGACGGGAAGAACAAGGTGCAATCAAGAGAGAATAGTGACAAATAATATTGTATAGAAAATTTTTCACATTGAAACAAATGATTAAGAAATGAGAGATGAAATGGAAAATAAATGAGCAATTTGTATGATTAGGTTTAATGTGTTATCTACAAAAACCAGGCTATAAAATAGACGAAACAGGTGCAATATAATAAAGAAACCAGAGACCGATTTCTTGAATGGGTCAGGAAAGAGAGTATATAATAGAACCTACATTCTGATGTTGGTGGACCCTAGAGATTTCTGAATGGAAATGGCAAAGAGTATGGTACGAACAAGTAGTTGTAGAAGATGCATCAGTAATAAATTAGGAAGTTGAATAGTGATTGGTCTAAGTCATTAATAGTTTGGAGTGAGGCAAAAGATGTGTATATGTTTCCAATAGGTGGTTAGATATTAATACGGTATATGATGAGAGAAATGTGGGGGTTGAGATAGAAAAGAGTGATTGAGGCAGGTTTAGGGGAGAAGGTGGGTAGTGAAAGCATATCAAAAGTGTGATGATAGTGTTGGAATAAGGAATCGAGTCCGAAACGTGCGTACTGGCTATATAGAGGGACGTGAATGATATGGTGGTAATGAGCTAATGTGCTGAGCGAAGACATTACCTGAGAGCGTTTGAATAAAGGAGGAAACCAGACTAATAGGCTGATTAAGGGCAGGTTGTTGCAAAAAGAGATTTTTGAAAGTAAAATGTAGACTAAGATAGAATTAGTTACCCTAAGTGGTAGCTGAGTGACGGAGAGTCTTGCAGTGAAGTTTAAGTGTGAATGGTGAGCAATTGGAGCAGGTGCTCTAACTTTAAAAAATTTAGTCTACGCGATATATGATTGGTGCAACAATGCTAAAAGGTGAGAAAGGTCAGACTAACCGTGAATTCATAAGTGCCTCATCTCCCCCGCGACTGATGCGAAAGATCCGTGTGAATCTGGTAGGAAGGTTGGCAACGATGAGCGATTAATTGATCCTTTTAAGTTCAATCTTGAGTGAGCTTATAGTTTGCATTGGCGGATAATCGTGTTTACCTGTTTGTAACTGTTATGGCAAGTGAAAATATGGTATAGAATAAGCGCATGTATAGATACTAAGTGTTGCAGTCCTGTGTTTAGTATAACAATCTTAGGATTGTGTTAGATGTGAGAAGAATTGATAACAATGAGGAATGAACGCAGTAGGGAGTTGTGTCGGTCGTGGAGAAAGGCTTAAAGTCGACGGAACTGTGAGAGAATAAACCATAGAGTGCATTGAGATGGATTGGTCGTCATGGAAAGGTTGGAGGACAGAATGGATAGTTTAAGCTAAATGTATAGTGGTAATTGAATGAGCTGGGAAATCAACTGATGGGAGACTGAAGAAAAAGTGGATAGAAGTCCAGAGTTAAAGAGAATGTTGAAATGACGGAAAGGAATAGAGAGTTGTTGGGTAGAGATGCGAGGAAGGCTACAATAAATAGGTATATGAATGCGGGGAGATTTAGTAGACGCGACGCGATCATGGTCTGTTGAAGAGCCTTGGCCCAGATTTAGTATGAGCTTCCACTGATTGACGAATGAATCACAAGTCGAAGGGTCCATCGCAGTCTTGTTTTGAAACCCAAGTAGGGTTGGATTACTGTTTAATGTGACGAGCGTCTCATTATAATAAGGACATGAGATGGGGAAAGGAAAAATCAGCAAATAGAAAAACAAAAAGCAAGAGAACCGAAGGAAAGCGATGGACAGGAAGCCGAAGTGGGAAGAGGTTTTCATCTTATCGATCACAAATTGTGTCTTTGCTACGTAATTAGCTTTTATTATTCCCATGATCAAGTTTGGGGAAGCAGAAGGGAGGATTAAAAGAAGATATAGATATATATTGTATAGTAGTTCGAATAGCTTGTTGTTTTTCAATAGCACATTTATTAAGAACATGTTATAACGAAGTAGGTTAGTTTTTACATTTTCATATCAATAGTCTTTAAGTTTCTTTCCAGTTGTTCATAGAAGTCCAAAGTTAATAATGAAATTTAGGGTAAGATTAAATTAAAATATTTTTAATTTATTTAATTTTTTCAGAAAATAAAATGATTAATTATACAAAATTATTTATAAATTGGCCTCCTTTTCTTGAAATAAGATTTTCAATTTTAAATATGAAAGAAATTATTAAAGACTAAATACACAAAAAACTACCAGTCAAAGGTAGTAATGAATAAAAAGGGCCAAAGATCTGTTCCGCCTTTGCCAAGATGCAGATCTCTTCGGGCTGGAACATACATAAATATATATAATATAAATAAATATATATATAAATATATAATTATATATAATAATGAATAATTAAAATATAATAATAATTAGATAATAATAGAGTTATATAATATAAATATAATAGTAATATATAGATATGAATATTAATAAATATAATATAAATATATATAGTAAATAATAGAAGTATCAATATTATAATAGTATATGTAAATATATTATATAAATTTATATAATTATTAATATATAAATAACTTATACTTTCTTATCTTTACTTTCAGTCCTATCCTCTTGATGCCCGCAAAGTAATATGGAAAGAACGGTAAGGTAGCAATGTTACAAAGCAATCATGAGAAAAAGTAAACCAGCTGAGAGTGAGGTATAGAACATAGGACAAAACGTCAAAGAAAAGAAAAAGACCCAGCCTTACTCACTCACTACCCTCAATGTATCCATTTAAAAATTAGTGAAGAGCATCGGTCCGAGCAGACAGAAAAAATCCACCCATAAAGAAGCATCATGGGGACCGCAAAGTGTACGGACCCTCCACTATGAAGTAAATCATGTCAGGTAAGATTTCATTCCCCTGGCCCAGAGTAGTGCCACAACAAACCATGCCCCCAAACAAAAACCTGCCATGGCTCTCCAAAACATGCACCTATTATCTCCGCACAACTCTGCCCCAAACTCAGCATTATCCTTCCCATTCAGGGACATTTCGATTTCACCGACTCAATCCAACAATTTCTCTTCGGAATCTCCCAGAAACATGGTCGAAGTACCAGACACAACTCATACCAACGTGATACATCAGCTATAAAAACCAACCTACTGAATCATTCATCCTAGTACACGTTATGACCAATACCATACTTCAAACAATTATCTTTTCATTAATTAATTCGTCTTCATTTACACCATCGTTCTTCACAACCACTAAACAACTCTTCTAAAATACGTTTCATTACCTCAGCTCATTTATATTTCAAATTTCATCATCACACCTAGACACAACCTCCTAAAGACTTGCTCCAAATCAATTAATCACAATTTGAACTTATAGAATCATATACCTTCCTTATGTATTCCAGAACCAATAGATCCACTAACCCATAACAAGCTAACAACATTGGTAAAAACATATCAATAGACAACCTCATGTGAAGACACCTAGCACAAACTCAAAAGCACTATAGTCCACTAATAGGCAGTTCACCAACGCTATTTAAGATTTGCACCAAGACCACCTTCCTAGCCAAATCATGCACAACTTTTCCTTCTACACTCTGCATCGTCCGTTTTCCCTGTTCTCACTCTCCTAACAGATACCCTATATATGTATTAATTACACTCATGTACACTTGTTCTAAGACTGCTCCCTCAATACTAAAACATCAACTCACACTGAGGACGTGTCACCTTCACTCACAAACCAAATTTAACCTAATACTCATTAATCCACGTTTTACTTTCAATGCCTCCTCCTTTCAACCACTTTCCAAAGCCCCTCCTATAATCCTTATGAAAAATATATAATATATATAATAATATGATATATAATATAAATATACAGTAATAATAATATTATAATTCTATATACTAATACTATATATATAAATATATAAATATATTAATATACAATAACAACTATATTAATATTATACATATATTAATGATATAATAGTAATACCAGTTTGCACCACCTCAAAAATGACATGGGTCATTACGCCCATGATTCTAAAGGACTGTGAAACTTCTTCTTGGCAAATTGCTACTAGAGATCCAGAACGAAAGCGCTGACAACACCTGCACCTGTGCCTTGCTACTCTAATAAAAACACAAGATGCTCTACAACAGATATATCAATTTTTCTGCAAGGTTCAACTTTGTAAAAATCAAATTTTTTGGGACAACCTAATATCATTCATCTTAAATATAATAGGTGAAATTTCCTATTAAACAATAATAAACTATAAAATAAAATAAAAGATAGGATCTATTAAAACTATTATAAAATATATCAATAATAATTTTAAACAATTTAAAATATTGATAAAGCGTAGTTAAAAGCAAACTGCAGCTCTTTTTCACATGACACGTATAAAAAATGCCCAAAAACAGCAGCTATTCATGCAAGTTCGCTGAACAGTAAGGATTCGAGTTTAAAGTAAAATAAGACTCCACAAAACCATAAAAAGGCACTTCCCACTTGAAATATAAGATGACAATAAATAATTATAAATAATGAATAATATAACAATGAATGAATAAATAAAATAATAATAATAAATTAAGACAAATAAATACACATTTCAACATAAATATCAAATTAATACAATAATATAAATGAAATAATACATAAAAAAAAATAATAATAATTAATTTAATGATATAAAGTAATAATAATAATAATAATAATAAATAAAGAGTAATAATAATAAATAATTAATTAATGACCTCACCAAGGTACACAATTACCCTTCATACGCGAATCATCAATAAGATACAATCATTATTATTACCAAGCTCCACTACTAATAAGGAATACAGATGAATA
>JABUQX010072732.1:0-40123 GCA_015478945.1 Trachelipus rathkii
TAAATATAAATTGAGTATAATTTATATTTTTAAATAGTTTTTATGTACTTAACCACAATTTAATAAAATAATCTATATAATATATTATATATATATATATTATATTATCTCTATCATCTTTTATAATTTATATATAACTTTATATATATATATTACATATATTATTATATATATTTATATATATTATATTAATATATATTTATATATTATATTATATTTACTCTTTTAAATATTTAATATATTATATTTATTATATTAATATTATATATATTATTTATATATTACTTATTAAATATAATATATATTAATATATATATAACTTAATAAATAATATATACTAAATAATATAATTTATTATTATAATAATATAAATAATAATAACTATAATTAATATTAATTAATATTTTAACATATATCTACCTATAATAAATTTACTTAATATATATATATTTATTATAATTTTATTAATTAATATATATTTATCAATATATATAATTATTATATCTATATATTATATATTATTATATTATATATCTTATATTATTACTCATTATATATATATACATATATATATATTGGGGTGTGTGACCTCGTGTGAGTGGATATCATCGATCTACCTATCGTTAATATATCTATTCATTTATATATAATTTTGTTATATTATATAGTATATTAATATTATATATATACTATACATCTTTATTAATTATTCTATATATTATATTATTAGTATATTATATTAATATATATAATTAATATCTATATATTTTAATTTATATTTATATTTCTTATACTATTATATATATTAAATTATCTATATATCTATATATTAATAATATATATATTATATTAATATATTCTTTATATAATATATATATACTATATTATCTAATTATATCTATATATAAATTAATCTATCTAATACTATCTTAATAATATATATATATATATATAATAATACATTTAATATTTTAATTAATATTACTAATCTATATTTATTAATTAACTTATAAATCATATCTATTTTATACTATCATAGATTCGCTATACTCCAGGTCACAATCTCACAACCTGGAACAATTGCCCTTTATTAATCTAGTAAGGTGAGGAAATGCTTAGTATATAATACGGTATATTTTTGTCATTACATATATATTTGGATCCGGTACAAGGGATTATTGAATCCTTATAAGTTATCATTTTCCTATTGATCGACTTCCACTGTTTATCTATATATGTATTATATATATAGATTTTGCCTCCACTACATTTTTTTATTTTTTTTTTTTTTTATTTTAACAGTATGGCTACTATATTTATTAACGAATTTAATTATATAGCCATATTCTATCATAATATAACTACTTCTTCATCATATACTATTCTTATATGAGTTCAATCTCGCTCTATATATATTCTTACTAATCATTTATATATATTATTATATATTATATATATATATATATTTTATATATCATATATTAATAATTAATATTATATAATATATATTTATATATATATTATTATTTATATATATCTATTACTTAATCATTAAATTTATATATATATTATATCTATAATATATATTACAATATTATATAATGTAACTTAATATATTTATATAATATTAAATAATAACATATTATAATATTATTAATTTATTATATATATATATTATAATTATATATTATATATATTTATATATATTTATATATACATTATATATTACAAAATTAATCATTTTTTGTATTCTAAAATCTTAATAATATCTATATAATATATTATATTCTCTCTTTATATAAACGTATATATATTATATAATTATTATATATAATATCTCCTCTCTATCATCATACATTAATATTCTCTTCTTATATATATATTATACTCTCTCATTCATTCTTCTCTATATATATATTACTCACTATATATTATATATATTTTATTCTATATATATATAATATATATTATTAATATTGATATATATATATATATATTATAATAATATTAATTTATATATTAATTAATACTATATATATTTATATAATATATAATTATTATTAATATTAATATTTATATTATTAATATATTATATTTATAATATTAATCATATATAAATCTATATATATATAATAATTAATATTATCTATATTATATTATTTTATATTATATTACTCTATATATATATTATATATAATATTGGTATCTTGTGTTGAGAGTGTATGCAATTAACGGTTTGTGGTAATATATAGATGTCTCCAAATAACTGTAAACAGCTATAGTGAAAACAGTATGTGAAGTGATAATAAGTATTATATATGAAGAGTTTAAATATAAATAATTATATCTATATATATATATATAGGAAAAGTAATCAAAATCCGTGATCCGGGTAGTAGAGATGGTAGTGTAACGTGAGAGGGGCAAACGAGGATATTGAAAGAGGGAGGCCAAGTAAGTGGTAATGTTTCGATAGGAAAAAAGGTTTTGTCGATTAGTGTTAGATGATGGATAATACGGAAATAAAGCCTTAAGGGAGAAGACGCGGAGTTGGAGTTTATATGGTGGATATCACAAAGACGGTAAATGATTTCAGTGTGGATAGAATGTATGAAGAAGTGTGGGGAGTAGGTATAGGGGTGAAGATTGGAGTTTATAGATGGTTAAAGGGTAGTGTGCGGAGAAGGGATTAAGTGGGTGATATAATATGACATGGAGTGAGTTTCCTGAAGGGTATCATTAATATTGTATGGGTAATAAATATAGTGTAAATTTGGGGGGGAAATGTGGGTGTTTATCTGCGCTTATGCTAACCCAGTGATGTGAACGGTTTGTTAGGAAGATGAGGAGAGAGATCTTTGAGAAATTAAGGGTGCAATGGTGTTGGGAAAGTTTTATCGCGGGTGATATATTGATACTAAAAATTTGTCTACTGGGAGAGATCATTATTGGTGATGTACTCAAGGAGCTTCGGGATGGAGATGGAGGGATTGGGATAGATAATAGTATTATTTCCTATTATAATAATTTATTGTAAGAATGGTATTGGGGATAGGAATAATTGATTAATGGGGATACGTCATGATAGTAGTTGTGTGTATAGAAAAAGAATGACCTTATGTGGGGATATTACTACTGCGGTTATACATAAATACTAAATAGTAGAATATAATTTATCATACTATATTAAGTATACATGGAAGAGTGAGATCTAACGGGAGGAAGGGCGTAATACTCGGATTATGATATGGCTAGTTGTAATATCGGTAGAAGTGATGGGTATGCCCTCTACTAGCATAAATGTATAACATGTATTTATAATAGGATAGGGGCCGGGGTATAGGTGGTATCTGAGCATTCACTGATTAATGGTGTGTGTACTTAGGTTATACATCGAGTTGGAGGGAAGGGATAGAGTAATAGAGAGACTTCTCGTCTTTATGGGGCTTTGTGGCAGGGAGATAGAGCCGATGCAGAATAGAAGAAGACGTGGTGTGTATATGTTATAAAAAAAGTGAGAAAAGAAAGAGATTTGTGTAGGCCAGAACATGGAAAGCGATATAGTGTTGTGAAACACAGTAAGTGTGGATTGTTATTTAAAGAGGGGTATCTTGCGTGAATATAGGCTGAATATATGAGATCGTGAGGGACGGGTAATTGGGTATAATACTTGAGCGTGTGAGGGGTAGTAAGTGGGAATATTGAATAAGCTTTATATAAGAGGCCGGTATAATTAGTGAAGAGTGCTTATGTATATAGGGGTTATGGGACTAGGATGTAACAAATATAGGATGAGGTGTAGTACTCTATCAAGAAGGAAATAATGGAGAGTCTAGGAAAATGGATAGGAGTGTAGAGAGGAGGTATATGATGGTAAGGTATTGTGATATCAATAAGGAAAAATAAGTTTATATATAGTATAGCTATGTGACATATGAGTGTATGGGAAGTAAAGGTACACGAGAGGAAACGTCACTGTGAAGGAATAATTATATGTAAAGCTGTCTAGGAGTGGAAGCAAAGAGGGCGGTGGAGAGTGAGTCGAAGAAAGGCAAATAGTGAATGATAGTGGTTGCTATATGATAAGGTGTAACGGTGAATGATTTTGTGATCAGAGGAGATCTCAAAGATGGTTCTGGTGAGAGTAATAGTAGAATATCAAAAAAGGTAGAGATTAGTATAATGAGGGTTATGGGGTGTGCTGAGGATACATAAAGGTGAGGGTAGATGGGAGTGGATAATAGGAGGAGAGGATTATAGGTGTAGTGAAGATGGTGGGGGGTATGTATATTATAATCAAGTATGATAATTTAGCTAGAGAGTGGGTGGGATATATTGGAGGGAGGGGAGTAGTGTTTTTCGCTCAAAGAAGGCTCAGATGAGATGGTGGAGGTTAGAGTTGGGGAGGGAGGGGATGAAGGATATAGATAATACTCAAATGGATAGGATTAGTTAAGTAGGTTTTAGAATAATGGAAAAAATGGTAGATAGTATCGCAGGTTATTGAGAGATGGGGTGGTAAATGTGTAAATAATATGTTACAGAATGGAGGTATAGTTATATATATGGGTGTGTGATGGAATGGCTTGTAATCTAAGTGTTATTAACTTAATTAATATGTTGGAGAGTGGTGAGGTATAACTCTAACAGGTATTGGGAGGGATGGATGTATATTGGTGTCAACCTAGTTATATATAAGGGAGAATATAGTGGGTCTAGGATATTATTAGGAATGTGGTGAATTATAGAATGGTATATGGTCTAATACTTTAAGTGTGTAGGAAGTGATATGTAAGATTAGTAATATCTCATTAGTTAAGTAAGAGAGTTAGAGAAGGGTATACGGAGGGGAATGAAATGTAGGTTAATGAATATAAATAGAGGTATTTAGGTGAGGTAGTAGTAGGTGTATTGTGGACCAGCGTGTTTCACTACTAAAGATTGACTTGTGATGGAGAAAAGTATAGTAGAGGAAAACGGGAAGTGTATGGGTGTTTTTATTATAAGATTTAGAGAAAGCTATAATGTATAGAGTGATAGGGTGTGAATTGTGGGAGTATGAGTACTGGACGGAAAATGGATGATGGGGTGTAAACTAGGTAAAGGTATTAGGATAGGCCTTTTATATATGGAATATCAGTAAGAATTTGTGGGTGAAGAGTGTTAATGGATAGGGGAGAGTGAGATTGTTTAAGGGGTGGTGAGAGGACTGAGGCAGGGGTGTGTAAATGTCGCCGTGGCTATTTCATTTGTTTATTGGCAGAAGAATTGGTAGAGGATGGTGAGGGAGGGGAGGGGGGTGAATTGAACAAATGGGAATTGCTAGATATAATAGGGTGAGTGACATAGATTATCTGTTATCTTGCTCGGATGATACTGCCTCAACTAAAGTGTCACGAATGTAAACTGCGTGAGAATGAATTGAGTGATATTTTGAAATGAGGGATAGTTTGAGAAGAATATAGATGCTAGGACAAAAGGGTTAATACATAAATGCCTGAGTATAGAAGTATAATGTGTGTATAGTGTTTGTAAGTGAGATAGAGGTTCAAGAGAGGAGGGGGTGAGGGGTTAGAGGTTTAAGATGGTTGAGTGTGGAGGTTGATAGTGTTTGGAAAAGAAAGTGAATATGATGTTTAGTATAATTTTCTAGGGTATATGAATATATTCAGTAGCAAAAATCGATTTGGTTATAATAGGGGGGAGAGGATTGAAGGAGGAGATAGAACACAGATGTAGGAGTAAGTAGAATGATAGTACTTATTTGAGTGGTCTTGAGAGTGAAAGTTAAATGGAAGGGGGTGTGTGAATTTGTATTCATACAGAAAGTAATCAATTGATAAGTATATGTTTATGTAGACACAAATTTATATGTGTGTACCAGCGGTGTTTATTGTGTAATGGGTGTGTAAAAATACGTGGGGTTGATAATGCCATAGAGTCATGAAGAAAGAAGTTTGGGAAGTATTTGAGTATATTGATAAATAGTAGTTATTGTGAGTATAAGCGGTTGTGGGGGATTATGTATAGTAAGATATTAATAGGGAGTGAGGATTTTAAGGAATATGATATATAGTTGAGTGTGAGGAGTGAAGATTAGTGATTGGAGGAATGGGTTTGTGGGAAGAGCGGAGAAGGATGTTATTAAGTATGGTATATGTATAGATATATATTGGTGACGAATGGTCAGGATAACAAGAGAGTTAGGTTTAAGGTAAGAAGTATTTATTGGGAGGCGGTGATGACGGGATAGGAACGAGACTTAAAGATAAGTGAACAGGGGGTACGACCAAGAAGGAGGTGTGATTGACGAATTAGTAACTCACAAGAGATATGTGAACTTAGGTTAAGAGTAAGGGGAGGATTGATGAGGAGGAAAGAGGGTTAGTAGGTTTTGGGTGCGTTAGGGAAATATAATAGAGGTAGAGGGTGGCATGGAGCAGTGAGGTTATGATTAGGGCTGCGATGTTGGGGATGAGGTGTGAGTGAGGAGAGGTCTTGTGAATTGTACACTACCTGTACGAGGATAACTATAATATTACTCAAGCTCAAGTCAGAGCTGAATAGGGGTGTATACCAAGTTAATTAATATATTAATAAATAATAAAATAAAATATATATATATATATATATATAAATACTATATGATTAATTAACTTATTAATAAATTATTTCGCAATAATAATATATAATAAGTAAAATATATGGTGATATTCGAATAGTTAAGTATTATAAGATAAATATTACAAATAGTGTTACGGTTTCTATGACTTATATATATATATAGATATCATTATTAACTTTATAATATATATATTTATGTACTTGTATATATAATTACTATAGTTAATATGGTAAAATATATGTACCTATTATATATATATTTTTTTCATGATATATATAATTATATAACTATAATAGTATAGTATAAAATAAAATTCATATATTATAATATATATTAATAATATATATATTATATAATATATATATTATATATATTAATATATATATATATATTATAATATATATATATAATATATATATATATTATATTAATAATATATTTAAATAATATATATATATATAATATTAATATAATTATATTATATATATTAATATATATATATATATTTAAATATATATATATTATATTATATTTTTATAATTTGTTTAATATTTCCTTCTTTCATAAGGTGGAAATCTTTCTCATAAACATTATTAACATTAATATTAATATATTAACTCAGTCCTAGTAACACTTTATATTTATACTAATGTCAATCTTTATTTAATCTTATATTGTATTAAATATATATAATATTTAGTGTGGTATTATCTTCTAATATTAATATATATATATAATATATTATATTATATATAATGTGTTTAATATTTTCTAGCATTAATATATTAGTTTACTTATATTTCTGGTTTGATTATCGATTTTTAACGCTACTACAGCATTAGGAGAAATTCATCATATAGTTATCAATATCTAACTATCTTATAACTATATAGATAGAATTATAAGTGGGTTAGCAGTAAGTTAAAGTATGTTATGTGTTTATTTATATATTTAATAATACCCAATAAGCACACATTTGTGTGACAGCCTCTTTCTATATTTCTCTGTAATATTGCTATAATAGTTCCTACTCAATTATAATATAATAAACCACCCTGGTCAAATATTAAGTTGTATTCGTGGAATACTTACTTCCCTTAGCCACTTGATTAGCAAGTTTGTTGTAGTATCTCAAACTCTTTCTATTATTTCATACTATGTATTTTTATTTTTTTTTAAACTACTGGGTACCCCAAATCCAACGGTATCAGAACTAATATATATATATATAGAAAACTTATTACAATTATATTTTTCACAATCATAAATCTTGATACCTATTTTATATTTACGTGGATTTAAAGAGCCAATATATGCCTTAACCACCCCTTAGTAATAAAAGTAATATGTACTCACCTTATACCATTTATAATCTAGCATATTTATCTTAAAATTATTTTTTCTTTTCATTTTTTGTCTTTTCATATACGAAATAAGAGATTTTAGTTCACACCAATTCACTCGCATATAAGAAAGATGAATACCATGGACATGAGGTAATATTTTTGAATTAATAGAGATGCTCTGTGAGTTTAAGAGATACCTAGGAGGACAATCGTGCGTCTTAGACTGTGCAATAAGGATAAATTATTTCAGCCTTTTTTTTTGCTCTAATTAATACGTATATCTCTTGATATGCGTATTTCCTCTGGTTCACTATGTTTACTCAGATTGATTAAGACTGATTTTACTCTATTAAGTTGAATTAGCTTTTCACTTTCATCTATTTGTTTACAAGTGAACTAATAATTTTGTATATTTTTATTTTTCTAGGGTCGAAATCTATAATGTTTGGGGCGATATGTAATTCGTGAGCCTGAAAAGTTTAAGAAGATATAGTTGAGAGATGTATATCGTGGTCTACCCATGCTGCTAATTCATACTCAGTAGTTTATGAATAGTCCTCGTTATCATATGTGCCTGTTTCTAACGAACTATGCTGTTATCATAGTGATAGATCCTTACTACTAAATCATTTACAATCCTATTTCATACATTGATTGTAATTTTAGTTACTCAAATGTTTAATTGATTTTTTGCTACTAGTTTCGAGGATACTATTTCTTCTGATATTTAGAGATAGAAAAATACGATAATTAGCTATATTCTTGTACAATTCCGGTGATCTGATAGTTGTCAAGAATGGTTTGCCATGGTTAAGGACCGTTATTTGTCAAAAAAAAGCCGCATAAAAGTTTGTAGTTGCAGAGCTTAGCAATAGTGGTATGTTATTTTTTAAATTTATGTAAAATTCAATTACTTTTTAGATTTATTCAGTGCAATAATATTGAGTTAGATTTTTGGTTACTAAATCTGAAAACTCTGTATATCATAGCCGTAATGTATTCGTGCTATATACTTCGTAAAGGCTTTATGATATTTCGAAAATGCCTAAACCTGATTTATTCAAAACTCGTATATCTTGCCTATTGAATATATAGATATAGATACTCCTCTACTGATATGTTGTACATATCATTTGTGTTTGAACTGAAAAATCTGCTTCACTTGAATGGATTATTATCCATATGTGTGCTACCCTTATATAAAATAGTTTATGTGATAATTTTAAAATTACTGATTGATAGGAACAATACTGTTTGAATTATAGAAATACACGTTAAACATAAATCACTAGTAATATAGGTCTGGCTCTCTCATGACTATGCTTTGTTATATATAATAAGAGACTAAGGGGTTTTGCATATGAATAGTGTAGAATAGTATATAATATGAGGTATAGTGCATGGTCTTGCTCACATTTATTTCTACTGGTTCTCATGTTGACCAAATCTTTCGCTTACCTCTTAGTGTCTCACACTGATAATTAGTCTAATCAGAATGTTACTATCGTAGTGTTAATTAGCTGAAGTAATTAATCTGGAAATAAACTTTATAACTAGTATATCTTTCACGTGTAGTATGTGTGTGCGTGAAGTAGGACCTGTCAAGCATTTTGTGAGTGCGCCATTTCGCGTCGTTTAATTATTGGAGATAGTATATTGGATTATGTGGAAGGTTTTTAGATTGGGAAGATATATTATATTTTAGAGTTTGTACTAATAAAGTATTAGACTCATAGATTGTTTAGATAGAAAGTTTGAATGCTTCCTAAGCATGATACGATGAACTTGTTATTTATGTATGTGTGCGAGATCTCAGGCAAATGTTGATCTTACCATCTACATTAACAACTCTCTTCTATTTTTTCCTGAGTTCATATTATCGAAGTAAGCTTGGGTCCCATATCTCTTCTCTATCCATTACTTGTATAGAGAGGAATATACCCATTTTGTGCCTGAGGAACTTGTTTTATATACCTATTATATATCATTATATAGAATATATATAATTAACTTATTGTAATATAGATAATTTATTATATATTTATGTATAGTATATTATTTGGAATAAACTATTCTTTTTTATATTGTTAATAATTTATATTATTATATTAGTATAGTTAAATATTAGTACTGGCAAGAATTTTAAGTAATTATATTAAGTTATTATATTATATTTATTGTATTGTAAAGAAGATTTATGGATAACTTTACATATCCAGTATGTATAATTTATATGTGCGTGCTAGTATTTGGTCAAGACTTACTCTTAGTAATACATGATTTTGGTTAATGGCGCTGAGTATATTATTGTGTGTGGCAGGCATCAATCTCTTATAATCCGACCCTTTTTTGCTATATAATAATATTTATTAGATTATGATAAGGATTAGATTAGTGACTATTAAACTTTATCATTAATTTTAAGATTATTGTAATTTTTATACTGTACTTATTGATTGGAGATTATGTAAAAGCATAATTTCTCATATTATAGATAAGAAATTTATTATTTTTGTATATATGGATAGTTTTTTTTAGCAAGTAATTAAAATATATTATAAAAATCCTATTTGAAGTGATAGAAACGAATTTTGTGATTGGAAAGAATTATGTACATACCACTCATCTTATTAATTCTCTAAGTGCACGCCTTGAACTCTGTCTTGACGTATTTGTTGGAACACTTAACATCTCTTGATTTATAATGGTCTCATCCCACATATATCTTTCTCTCTTATATATATAGACTCATGCATCATATTTTATAATTAAAGCAATATAGCTACTTAAAATTACTCATTATTTTAATTTTTAACCTTCCTCTCTCTAACTTATATAATATTTTTTATCAAGCAGGAAGTCTCGTTGCCGTACATAAAAAGATAATCTCTCTTATATCATAGAAAATTCCCTCGCACAGTATGGTATGTAAGAATAGTTTACGGAAAATATGTGTAGAGGATGTATATACTCTTAATATATATATTTTATAATTATATACACTTTCTTTATACCACACTAATACTTCTTTTCCTATAGGTTTTAAGATTGATGCTAATTTTACTATCTGAAGTAGAGATAGTTAGGACTAAGTTATAATAATTATTATTAAATGTCATAATTATAGTAAAATATATACTTGTCGTTACTTTCTATTTTGTAGTTCTTTCAATGTGTTTATATTATAATTAAATAATGTTATGTATAGACTGTGATGATTTATTCTCATAATAAATTATGAAAATACCATTTAATATAAGATTGTATTCTACTTACACTCAACTGTAAATTAATGTACTGGAACACTCTTAGGTGTTATCTCTACGTTAGGTTAGTATGATAATCATTTAGAGGATTTTCTCTCTATTATCCATAACCCCTACTTATATTACTAGCGGCCTAATTAATCATAATTCATTCTTTTTCCGAGTCATTCTAAGTACTAAATCAGGTCAATATAAAAATTATATCAAGGAATAGTACAAATAAATTAAATCAATAATTTTATTAGACTCATTATGAGATAATGCTGGGGGATTTGTGTAACTCCACCTTTATTTGGATAAAATATTTATATATAGGGTATATGGTAAAGCATATGAAGGCATATCGAGTAAGTTATTACTGATAACTAAAGTTTAATTATATAATTATAAACATTCCTTATTTAAGTATGATAGTTGATAGTGTATCATATAAATATTTTTTGAGTATTCGTACTCTTATCTATAACTATTAGTAGTGATATCTAATAAAATTCATTAACTTATTGTAATTTTTTACAACAAATAATTCGATAGTAAAGCTATATATAGCTATTATATCATTATTTATTATTATATACGTTTTATTGCGTAATACTATTTTTATAACTTGTCGTTTCATTTTGTCTATTATAACACTATATATTGCTACATTCAGTACCTATGTAATAAAAATGCGGTGTTTTGTGATTAACTCTGAAACCTAGTCGGTTTAAATAAATTTAAAATGTTTGGAGCTGTATCGATTTTCGTTTTAAATTTATCTAAGACTTAAATTATTAATACTAATATTTATTTATTATGATATTTCTTATTAAATATATAACATAAATTTTATCACATTTTTACTTTATATAGTATATATATATATATATTATTATATTATATAAAACCCTTTATTAATTTTATATAATATAAATCTATTTCTTTGATGTAACAAAAAAACTATATAACTATACACCAACCAAGCAAGATACGAATTTTATAAAAACTATATAATTCTAATATATTAGTTTTAATAATTAAATATAAACTATATATATTATATAAATTAATAAATAATAAATATATTATTTTTATTAAAGTGAAATTACTATATTACAATTGAGAGCCGGCACAGATCCGACAGCGATTCATAAATATATTTAATCTTTAAAAAATTTTCATCTTTGTAGGTAGTTATAATAATATGTAGATTATTACTTATAGTTAATAATGCATATATTCTCCATATTTTTATCAGGGATAGCTGCGTACCTATAATTATTATATTATTGATAAAATAATTATATTATATATTATCATATATATAAATATAATATATATATATCTATTAATTATTTCAATTTATGTTATGTAATAAGTATATTATTAATATATATTTCATTTACACACGATTAATATATATTTATATTAATATTATACTGTAAATGATATATATATATATCATTAACTAATTATGATAAATATTAATTAATATTACGTGGCTTATCAATATATTATTCATATATATATGATATTAATATAGAGATATTATATATTCTATGTACGAATGTATGCAACTTTGTCCAAGAACTAAAATTAGATAATTATTTAGTTTTAACTTTTTCAAGAAATTTATTGATAAGAAATTAAATATAAATTTTTTGATTGTCTTTTAGACTCTTAAAATTCTAGATTATTTTCTTATGTTAAAAATCAAAGTTTTAATACTTGTTACTGAGTTACTTCCGTCAATATTATATATTCGGTCAAATATATAATAGGTACTAGGTATAAAGGACTTTTCACTTAGAGGTCATCATTAACTTATTTGTTAAAAATACTGAGTTATTAATGAGTTTCAATGAATATATAGATATTAATAATTTTTACTAGTATATGAGAGAAATCTACGAGTCTATTTTTATTAATGGGTAACTATATTACTTTTTATTTATTGCTAAATGTATTTACGGTAAAATAAAAGAAATAATTATTATAAATTTGGTCCTTATAATGATTTTTAATAATTATAATTGTTACCCATAATATAAAACTATTCATCTTATAGTATTTTCATATTTATTCTTATTTATTTACATAATATATTTTGTTTTCATATTCTCAATGGAGCATGGTTAGTATTTTTTATTTTATAACTTCTAATAATTATGAATCTTATTTTAAATTCTGCATATATGTTTCTTTGACCTTTAATTATCTTCATTTATTATTTCTCTAAGATAAATAGAAAGTAAATAAAATAATTTTATTTTCTATTTATCATATCTATCTTATTATTATCTATTATTTAATTACTCTTATTTATAATATTAATAATATTAAATATATATTACTAATATATTATATATCTTAATATCTATAATCTAATATACTATATTACAGTTATCTAAATATAATTCTTAATCTTTTTATATTATATTTATATAATATCTTAAAATATAAAGCTATTGATACATATTTGAAATTATATTCATGGTCTATATATATATTATTACTCTATATTTAATTATAATATATTTACATATATTATATTAATATCTTATATTTGAATATATTATACTCTTGTTATTTCTATTTTAATATTAACATTAATATAATTAGTTTATATCTCTATTATAAGTTCTTATATTAATTTCTATTATATTATATATTATATATGTTAATATATATATTATTATATATAATATATTATATTAATATTATATATATAGAGATTATATATACCTATAATATTATATTATATAGTGATAATATAATAGTAATATTTCAACTATATTATATAAATATAGGTGATATTAATATCAATTATTTTAATATTATATATATCTATACTAATATTTAATATATAATATTATATAATACTACGGGATAATAGGGTAAGTATATACTTTATGATAATTAAAATAGTAACAATTGTATCGATATATATATAAAGTTAGTTATAATATTTATATTTTCATATATTGTTTAAATCTTTATTCAGAAGAGAAAAATTACATTAAGTATAGCATACAGTTATAATATCTAGGTATATTATATATTATAATATTCATATATATTAATTATATATTAGTTGAACAATTGTATTTATGTATTAATTTATATATATATGATTATATAGCATAGTATATGATACTAGTAGTATTGGAAGACTTTTTAATAGTGGCCGTTTTATTAATATTTATATATTATTAAACAATAGATTATTTATTTTGCTAAGTTGAATTAATAAGGCTAGTCTCACGATAATTATGTAATAGTACAATATATAGCCTCATATTATTATTATATATATTTTATTATTCCACACAAATTTTTATCGGGTAAGACAAGAAATGTGCAGTGAAAGGCAGGATTATTCGGATGGCGCCGTTGCAGAACACGGGCCAAGTCCGCAACAAGGGGTTGAAGTCGTTTGGGGGGGGTCCAAGTCCTTGGTACTTTTGTACGGTGGGGAATGCATGGGAGGCTTTGCTCTTGCAAGACCAAAACCACATGGACTGATTTGAACCCATGGCATTGGGTCAATAGGCGCCTTATTGTGCTAAGTCGATACTGGTGTCGTTTGGCTGACTCTTATCATATCATATATAGCATACCTTTATTCTTCAAATAAACGCTACCGGATAGGTAACTATCCCCGTGATTTACGTATATATATATATTAATATATATTATAGCGACACTTTAAGGTCGCCTTATATAAATATATTATATAACTAAGGGGCGTCAGGGTCCTCACTTTCTCTTTTTACCTTATATTATTATTCTATTTCATATATATATAGAACGGGCTATGTCATATATATAGAAAACCTATGTGTGGGGATGTTGGTGCTTTTTTCTGTGGTGGAAACGTCAGTTTCCCTAAGTGATATCCTAATTGCAGGTTAGGTAGTTTACTTCGTTACCTTTCTGTTCGCCTATAGTGATCACCGTCTACCATTATTTTCAAACTGTTGTGCCTACTGGGAAGTAAAGTGTAACGTGCCTCCTTTCAATTAGTTCATGTCCTATCACTGTAATACTGTGCATCCCCGCTTGTATTTGGTCAATAGTGTCCGGTATTTAGCTCATACTATACTATATACTACGTGCTGTTTTCGACGGCACGTATATTTAAAGTACGTACACTATTATATATTATATAATATATATGTTTATCTGTTATTTTAACAGGTTTTTGCAAATTAAAATTCAAAAATTACAAAATTTCGCATTATGATAAAACACTAAATTAATTTACATTTCCAATTTATAGTTAATTCAAATCAAATTTTATTATTATTATTATTATTATTATTATTATTATTATTATTATTATTATTATTATTATTATTATTATTATTATTATTATTATTATTATTATTATTATTATTATTTTATGATATTATTATTAATAATTGTTATTTGTTATGTTATTATTGTTATTAGTTATTGCTATTAAATTACCTCCCCGTGTACTTCCTGTCCATCACCCATTTACATTAACCAATCAGATCATGAATAATGAACATAATTACAATAATATCATTGTTTAAAATCGTGAAAAAATCCAATAAATAATATTCCTGCGACGCCGTCACATAACCCTTCAATCCCTTACGATTGTATAATAAATAATCCTTACATTCGATAAATCTCCTATAGCATAATAATCGAAATCATGAACTCTCAATCTCTCAAATAATAATCCCCCTCATAGAAGTCTTCTTTCCAACTTCAATTGATATTTATATAAATCTAACTATTCCAAGTTTGCTAACTTCAGTTCGAACCCTTCGCGTTTGTCCGGCACAGAATCGAAGTTTATATGAATCTTACCTGTCTCTACATTCTCAATTTAAATCAATTTTAATTATTATACCTCAATTCTCTCCCAATTTCTAATATTTAATTTTCTATATCAATAATTAATATTTATTACATTAATTAAATAAATACTAATATTTTCTCTTAAATTTAAAATGATAATTATTAATAATATATAATAATCTAATGAATTCAATCTCATAATTACTCATATAATTTTCTCAATTCAATATTACTTACCTTCTCTCAAATCTTAAATACTAATAATAATAATATATATATATAAAATTATAATTAATCAATAAATACACATAATAATAAATATTATATCAATAATATAATTAATCATCATTATATTCTTAATATCATTTCTTGTATAATAATTAATAAATTCCATATCTATCAGATATATTTTAATTCAATACATCCCAATTGACAATATCTGCAGATGTGAATATTTATTTGCAATTATTCACCCGAGTGAGTGCACCATCTTCTTATATAGAGTGACCAATTACCAAGTTTTAATATTCCATCTTTTATGTATCAGGTCAATAATGAACCAATCTTCCAATACCATTCGAGATTAATTATATCTAATTTTTTTTTTTTGTTTTTTTTTTTTTTCATTTTAATTTACTTATCATTAATAATCAGGGAAAATAAGCATGGATATTATATATGCTTTTTATTACTTTTTATATTTTTATTCCACACTTATTCATACTAAATGGGAGTGCATTTTGAAATACTCAATAGAGCTGAACCGTGGAGGTCAGGATGAGTGACCATGAATGAGGGGATAACGTAACCTCACATGTATCAATACATACATAACTCCGATCATGAATCCCTCAATCGGGTCCGGCGGGGGACCCCTAATAATGACGCTTCACTAGTACATAATAATACATCTAATAATAATAATATCAATAATTAATAAAATAATATTATAAGTGAGCTAGGACTCATTCAACATCAAATAAATAATAATCATTCTGAGTCTATATACATTATATTTCCGTTAATTCCCGAGATTACCATAAATTAAAACATTCTCTTATAGTTATATCAATAATAATCAAACATTATTAAATCCCTCATATTATTTAAAAAATTACTTTATTAATTATATATTACATCCTACGCCTACCACTAAATAATCTAATGGAGGATGATAGATTAGATAATAAGTAATAATAATGGTCACCCGCAATCCGCTGGTCACGGATAAATAATAATAATCATATAATAATTAATAATAATAATATACATCATAGAAATAACATAATATAATAATATAATAATAATAATAATAATTGTATAAATAATAATAATAATAATAAATACTATGATAATAATACAGTTTCAGTGGAGAAGGTTACCTTCTCGGGCTCCACACTGTGGCCGGGCGCAGATAGAATCCCAGTTCACGTCGCATAATCAAATAATAATAATAATGAGATAACATACATATTCTGTTCCCGTTCGGAACTTAATGAAGTGTACTCAAATAATCAGCATCAATATTTACTCCTTGGAGGATGAGTGAGTGCAAAATACACTAAAATTATCTCTTTAATTAAGTGAATTAAATATGATCACCTCAATGAGACTACTATTTCATTTAATTTATTATCAATGATATTATTTCCCATCCCCTTTTTTCTATAGCTACATTTATCTTTACTCTCCATCACAAAGTATTATATACATAATCAATAATAAAATAATAATAATTTATATAATAATTATATATATAATTATATATGATTAATTAAATAATTTAATTATAATTTATAATAATAATATATAATAATAATATATATAATCATTTATATTTAATGTAATATAAATAATTATTAATTTATATTTATAATAATTGCGTTCTAAACATAAGATATATTATATTTCCACAAATCTATTCCACACTCTTACTTAATAATTATATATTCAACAATTTAATAATATCATTAATAATTGCTTAATTATCTCTTAACTTTAATTTTCTTACTTACTTCATCTTAACCTCCTCACATCTGTGCTCCAATCCGTCACTCTCTAACTGTACCTTAAATAGGCGCCTCTTTAAGCTTCCTCACTTTTTTACGTACTACTACTTTACTCCACTACTAACTACTACTACTACTCTTTAATTAATATTATTTGTGTAATAATTATATTGATTAATTATTATTTACCTATACATAAATAATAATTAATCAATTCAATTGTTGGTACATAAATGATCAAAAAAATGATTGGTACTATTTTCAATGATCAACCTCAATTATCTTCGATTCATCAACATAATAATTCAATAATAATAAATTTACATCTTTCATATATAATTTTTTAATATCATTTCAATTGTCTTCTTATTCATCTCATACAATAATATCACATTACTTATTTAATAATTAATCCATCGTTTTTACTACTAAGAACATTCACAAGAATAATTAATTATCTTAAATTTATATTCTAATATAATTCATCTATATATATCAATTAAATATAACCTCATCTCATTTAATGCATTATAACTCACATAATAATAATATCATAATTAATTAATAATATTAATAATATTCTTTTTATCATTATATATAATTAATAATAATAATAATATACTATTACATTTTCTCTCTCATTTACATTAATTATCATATAATTAATTAATAATTGTTAAACTTAATAATATATCAATTATATCAATATATTATATATATCTCTCTTTGAGACAATACCCCATCATTTGCAATTGAAATTTTGTATTAAATTACATAAAATATTATTTAAGGTTTTTGAATTTATTATCCTTAATAATAATTTTGGGTTTATATTTGTATATTATTGATCCTCTAATAATGCATCGTCGTCTTCCATCCCTACAACATCAAATTAATTACCTATAAATTTTCCCCTGCTAAGCACCATATTTATTAAATCAACTGTATGTACATATAATAATAATAATAATAATAATAATAATAATAATAATAATAATAATAATAATAATAATAATGATGAATGATGATGATGATGGATAAATAATTAAATAATAAGTAATGAATAATAATATATAATAATAATAATAGATAATAATAATAATAAATATAATAATATAATAATAATAATAATAATAATAATAATATAATAATAATAATATAATATAATATAATCAATAAATAATAATACATAACCCCACTCAATCAGGGTGAATTACTTAGGAGTCTATCATCCACAACTTTATTGCGTGGCACTACTTTGCGTTAAGGTGAATAATTTTCACTACTATCTGAATAATAGGCCGTATCTGCTTTTATAAAATGGTGATTCCATACCGAAACTCCTCAAAACTTCACTAACTTTTAATCTCCAGCAACAAATTTATTCCTCAAAAGACATGGATAAGTAATTTGCTCCAATATCTACAATTTTAGCATAATAACCAACGACATTGGACACTTCCCAACTTTATTTCTCTATTACTACCTCTTTTCTTCTTCTTTTTTTCTTCTTGTTTCCTTTCTTTTCTTTTCTTCTTCTTTTCATTTCTTTCATACATTTCCGGTAAGTTTCTTTAAAATCTGTGCGATTGTTCTTCTTTCTTTCTTCTTTTCTTTTTTCTCTTCTTTTTTCTTCTTCTTCTTCCTTTTCTTCTTCTTCTTCTCTTTACTTCTTCTTCATTCTTCCTTCTTTTCTCTTATGTTTTTTTCTTTTCTCTTCTTTCTCACTTCTTCTTCTTCTTCTTCCTGGTTCCCTGGGGTCTTTGATCTCCCTTCCCCTTCCGACGGTTTTTCTTCTTTTCCTTTCTTGTGTCTCTTTTTGCCGTGTGGGGTTCACGCCTCAATGACCGCCCCTCCTTTCTTCTACCCCTTCCTTTCCCCGACCGTGACTCATTGTTTGCCTTTTAAAAACCAGGTCCGCTTCTTGCGGAACGCTTCTTTCCAAGAGGTTTTGTAAAATTTTCTTTCACTTACTAATAAACTCCAATTTTTGCCCAATTTATTTTCTTCCCCATCAATTAAATAAGGTTCTTTCAAACCTAATTTCGTCCTAACCGCCTTTGAAAAATCAATTATTTTTCTCTAGACGCACATCCATTTTTTTACTATAATAAAAATATATGTGCACAAACTTAAAACACCACTATCATCGTAAAGGAACACTAATAAAGAAACAAGATATATATATATATAATTATATAATATTAATAATATGATATATAATTATATATATATAGTATAAGTATATATATATATATATAGTATTATTTTATATTATATAGTTATGTAATAGTCCTATTTTTTATTTATATATAATAAATATAGTATAATAAACATAAAATTTTTACAATCATAAATCAGGGCAGGAAATTAGGACTAGAGAGTGGAAAGAAAACAAAACCGGTCTAAAATTACTTATAATAAGAGGTGATGTATAGTGTGTAAGGTTTTAACTAGAAGTCGCAATTGAGCAGAAACCTTCAGTAGATGAAATTAAGAATCAACTTTTACAAAATGTTGAGAAGCTACATAATTTTTTCTAAGGCCTTTACCGCCCCCCTCTAGGCCTCCAGCCACAAGGGGGGCGTTATCGCACAGTTTTGCGACACTGGATTCTAAATGGCATAACATTATTTTTTATCGATAGATGTTGGATGTAAATTTTTATTGCGAACAAAATTTCAAAGTTTAACAAAAAAGGATCTTTATTCTTTTGGTGAAAATAAGGAACCTAAACCTGAATATTCCGGATTTAATCCTAAAATGATGCGCTGTTGCTAAGGAGTAAAAGGAACCTAGTTCAAATAAAACTTCAATTGTTAGCTTGGGTTTATATATATATATATATATATATATATATATATATAATATTATATTATATATTTATATTATATTATATAATATAATATATATATATAATATATATATTATATATAGTTATATATAGTATTGTCAGTAATAATATTATATGATAATATTATATATATATATATATATATTATATATATGTATATATATAAAATCCATACCTTATTCTCTTATAATTATACGTTTCAATTCAGATAATGATATATCGCTATCTGATAAATTGAACGTTTTCGAAATAAGACTAACTTTATTAAAGCTTACATAAATGTCGCGTTTTCTGAGAGGGGGGGTTTCTTTTTTTTTCTTTCTTTTTTTTTTACAGTTGTCACCACCAATCACGGGCAGAGCCCTATTTTTTCACTTTTATTTATTTTTTAAAAAAACCTGTCAAATCCTGGCTTATTTCTACTTCCCCAAATTCTTAAAAATGTTCTTCAAACCAACCCAATCATCAATTAAATTTCAGTTTGAAAGGAATTTTGGGGAGTACATAGACGCAGTCAGAAACGATGAGATTTTCTTCCATTGGACATATGGGTTGCTAGGGAATTTCTCATTGCACTCAGAGTTTCGGTGGTTCGTCTTTTTTTCGCTTCCCATTCCAACCCTTTCCTAGACTGGATTGCCAATTAACTTGTAAAATGGGCACTTCTCTATTCACACATCACGCACACTTAAGAATTCAATACAATATCTTTTAAAAATTATAAAAATGGCGATAAGTAAAAATCTCGGATAAGTCAAGAGAGTAAGCTTTCAAAATTAGCCTCACACCAAATCGTCTCTCCATCACCAATTAGAAGTTGACAGTCTATGGCTGTGAAATTATTATAATTTCCACTTGCCGAACATCGCCACCTTTTCCCCTATAGGCCTCATTCATGGCTCTTTAGCCATAATGTAAAAAATTCATGAGACTCCAAATTGAAAATAAACAACTAAATTTATCCGTTCTGTCTATTTATCACCTAATTTTACCAACTCTCCAGAATTCTTCGACTATTGAAGCTATAACACAAGACACATTCTGCCATCTTCTTTTATGAAATTATCATTTAATAGATTTTAATGTTCACCAAAGCCAATGACTTTCCTCTGATTCTCAAAAAACAGCTGGTGAACTAGCCTACTTACCTGATCGTTTGGGAGATAAACCCAATATTCTTAACTTTAAAAAAAAAATTAACCCTACTCCTTATTCTGTTAAAATCTTTCCACCAATGAGTTCCTCCGATCACCTACTTAATTTGGTATTCTATTCTATCTCTTCGAATTCTCCATTTTTAGGCACTTCGATGCTGCCTTGATTCCCTTAGGAATGATTCCTCCTTCAGGAGGAGGATCCCTTGAAGTGTGCAGCATGCATAACCCGAGGTGATTTTCTCTGCTACTGAGGCGTACATTGCATATTCTTTCCCCTCAAATAAAATTAATAAACCTTCTTTTTAACTAAGCTTTCTGCGTGTCATTGGCCGCAGGAACGCAGATTCCCTTCAGGAATTACCGCCCACTTAAAGCTCCAGAAACCTCAGCTACTAATACCTCGTATCAGAATTGTGCAAAATCTATTTACCGGCAACATTAGAAATTCTTTCTAGTACTTCTTCCTCAAACTTTTTATAGCAGTTTGAAAAACCATTATCTTTAATTTAGCTTCTTCCTATTTCCTCCTCTGCAGTAGTGTTACGCCGGCACTACTACCCTTTTACTTTCACTAAAACTGAAATCTTCGTTAAATTTTTTTCCTTTAATTCCACTCTATACAATATTCGAGATATTCATGCTTCTCTACTCTTTCCAGATAATTTTGTTTTACTAACATTGTAATTTCTCCTAAAGATGTAGTTTCTGCTCTCTTCGAACTTAACGCTAAGGCGCTTTGTCCTGGTGGCATCCTTCCTGCGGTTCTTAAAACTTGCGCTACTAAACTTATAATTATTTTTTTTAGGCTGGAAGCATTCTCTCATTCAGCCTGTGACAAAGAGGGACTCTTCTCGATCTTCTGAATACCATATTATTACTTTTATATTTGTTCATTTCAAAGTTTTTCAATCTATAATATAGAGGAAGGTTTGGGAACATATTAAATCTTCTAATCTTATTTCAGATCGTCGGTATGAATTTATCAAGGAATACCCGAATGGTGATCTTCGCTCCCTTCTCTATGATTCTTTGTCCTCCCTCTGCTCTTCGTAATTTCAGTTAATCTTTTGCTGTGGCTCCAGACAAATCAAAAGCCTTGATTGATTCTTGCACAAGGCTTTGATCTCCAAACTTTCCTATCTCGGTATCCATCTTTCTCTATGCAACCTTCTTTCTCATTTTTTCCTGGTCGCTATATAACAAGAAGTGAGGAGCGTCACAGTTCATCCTTTAAATATAAATTATTAGTTGTGTTCATGAAGGCTCAGTTGTATTCTCAACCTTTTCCACTTTGCTTAATGACCTCTCTTTCACTTCATCTCCTATCTATTCTTAAGCTGACAATTCCACATTTTAATATTTTTATCACCTGTTAGATAGACAGCTTTGGCTCAACTGACCTCCGAACTTTCTAGCATTTCTAATTAGTCGTTTTCAATGCCTCAGAAACTTGGTTATTTCCACACAACTATAACATCTTTGAAAATGCACAACTCAATCCTTTGATATTTTGAACAATCTTTACGATTTTTTTATGACAAAATTTCGAGTAACTAGAAAGGTTTCTAACGACAATTATACGTATTATACTTGAAATTTTATCTTAATAAAAATACTTTTTACTTTTTATTGACGATGTAATAATGTACGACCTATAATATCTGACTGAAATTCTGAATTTGGTTACGTTGAAAGGTTTTCTTTTAAGACATGTACTATGAGGAAATATATTACTTATTCCTACGTTTTGCTTACTTTTATTTTTATTTTATATTTACTTTTTTGCCTTTTCTTTTTATTTTTACTCTTATGTTTTAAACTTCGGAGGTTTTAACATTAGAAATTTTCAAAAAGATATTTTCTTCTTCTTGACCCCTTAACATCTAATTCTAATTATAATTTTTATATTTAAAGTGGGAGATTTTAAAGTTTGTATGTGTAAAAAAATAAACAAAAAATCAATATACATGGCGTTGTTTTCTAAGATGCTTGACTATTTTCAAACTTTTAGCTTTCGCCGAAAAAAGAGTAGATTCTCCAACCTACACATTAAACTGGACACTAGATTTAAAGACGAAGTAAAAGAGTTGATTTGAAAGATGATCGGTGCGAATATTTGGTATTTAGTGATGAAAACCAAAAGACCAAAAAAAAGTGGGTCGATCGAATGAGTTCAAATCATGAGGACTATTCTATAAAAAAAATATTGTGAATTTGTATACAAATTTGTGGGCCTACTATCAGCAAGACTCATTCTAACTGGAACAAGACTTGAAGAAGGGGCTAAATTTATACACAAGAACACAACATTTATCAGAAAATGATATAAACACGAATCAAAACTGAAGCCTTTTTACTAATACATCTGAAAGGAGAAAAGGGGGCTAATAGTCATTAGTAGGGATCCTATCGGTTTTGTCCAGAAGGCATAATAAAAATTACACTACCTACGTAAAATTTTCCTAAGAACACTGCTAAAGAAGGAAGGTTTTTCAATTCTCCGGTCAACGAACAATAAACAAA
Source organism: Trachelipus rathkii (assembly GCA_015478945.1). Taxonomy (NCBI): domain Eukaryota; kingdom Metazoa; phylum Arthropoda; class Malacostraca; order Isopoda; family Trachelipodidae; genus Trachelipus; species Trachelipus rathkii. The sequence continues at coordinate 24,599 of JABUQX010072732.1, forward strand.
CAAATCATTGACCCCTACGTAAGGTCAGCATTGTCGCTTCCTTGAGAGCGAGGATGCTTCTAAAAGGAAAGCTTTAAGACTCTTTTGAAGGATACTGTAAGTCTCGTCAGAACTTTATACTACTTTAAACTGCATTATAAAAAATGATCTTGTAGAAATCTCTGCCGTTGGGAACTCGGGTGATTCAAATTAAATGGGGAAGGAGTCCTTGTTGAAAGTGCAGTAAATTAAAAGAGAATAGTAACTCGCCGACCGCAATCGTTCCTTTTTATACTCGACGGAAAAGATGCTAAAGTGGTTGACAGCAAGTGATTAAGTGAAAAAACATTAATTTAAATTATTAATGTTATGACTATTAATTTGATATCAAAAGATAGTAAATTTAAAACTATATATTACATAAATTATTTATGGAATGAATAAATATAGTTTTATTGTGAAAATTACTGAAAGTTTATGATGGCAGTCTTTGGCAACTCAAATCTAGTTGGTAACGCGTGGGTTTCACTCACATAAGAAATTATATAATAAATGTACTTTTTTAATTAAAGGTAATTGTTAGTTTAAATATTGATCAAAATATTCAGTACTTTCTTCTGATTATTTTGATGTAAAAATTGCCATTGTAGAATTACGGTATCGGTTTTGAACTTCTGCTGGGAAAGGATTCGATTTTCCATAACTTCCAGCGGTGAAAGTTGCAAAGGTGGCAATGGATGCGGAGAATTGCGTAAGTTTTGGTGGGTTTGCATCAAATAAAAAATAAAATGCAGTTAGTTGAAGATAAAATGTTTGTTTCGATCACTTTCAATAGAAATTTTAATAATTTTTAAAGGCCTATTTTGGCAGGTGATTTAATATATTTACAATTATGAAACTATAACTTTAATCAATGTAAAAATTTAACAAAATATAGCCCCAGATTTTTTGTATAATTAAGGAAAATTTGAAACTCCAAAACTTTGTCAAAAGAAAGATATTTGTATGCCGGTTACTTGTATCAGATTTTTGTTTAAGAATTTAGAAGCCATCAAGTATTGCACTATCTATTATATCATATATATTAAATTTTATTTGTTATATATATATATATATATATATATATATATATATATATATATATATATATATATATATATTATATATATATATATATATATTTTTTTTTTATATAATAATTTATATATAGATTGACATATTTTATTTTGGTTGAAACTTGGTATAATGGTAGTTCTGGACATGAATAAAAGGAATATGGTGGAAATGTTTTTCCAAAAATGAAAGGGAGGGGCTCCAGCCTACCTCATTTTAGCAATTCCATTAAATGTACTTTTCCGCTGAGATTTTTACTATTTTTTAGAAGAAGGATCAACATTGTAAATTTCAAGGACGTAGCCAAATTATAAGGGGTACTTTACTCATATGAGTTTTTACCACGGTAGGGTACTGGAAATTTTTTGGTTCAAAAAATGATACCGACTCATAGAGTAATTTTATTTTAATAAATTCTGATTTTATATATATTTGTTGATTATTAAGATTAATATTTTACTATAAATAGTAAAAAATGATGATCAGGGTAATCACGATTTCCTCAACCACAATTTCAGACCAACCACTCGCGAATACAATCATTTGCACCCTTTATAAATACTGGCCACAAAGTGGCAGATGGAGTAAATATAAAAAAATTACATTAAATTCCACACCCAAAGGAAACCACAACAGAAATAATATAGTTTGTTTCCGTACATTTACTGTGAGAAATAAAGAAATAAGTATACTTTATATTCGCCAGTGAACTGTGTCTAAAAGAAAGGATAAGTGGTTCAATAGCGATGTAATATAAACTCTCAAGTCTTGCACACTCTAATTTCGAAAAAAACACCTCAAACAGTAAGCAAATGACAAACTGAATTACATAAGATTTTCAGCTTAAGGGGTTTGGTTTTAAAACTTGAAAGCCAGGTTTTTCAAGTTGTAACCGGTTGGTTACTTTTAATAAAATTTTAACAAATTGGAGAAATGGGTTAATCAACCCGAACCAACAACAGCACCAAGGTCAAGGGAACTTGTAAGAGTGTATGTGTAACGAACTACTCTTACGGAATTTCTTTCCCCTAAAGAAATTTTCATCCCAAGACTACTGTTTTCGACGAAGAATTCTAATGTGTTGATGAATAATGTCATTACTTATTTTTTATTGATTTATCTGAGAGCAAGTGAATTTCGAAACGAATGTACAAGGCTATCGACTTTACATTACAAAAAGCAGCCTGTACTTATCAGGAACCGTAGAGTGATGGATAGCACCCAACTTGCCGTACAAATTAAGCAGACCAATCGGGACTATGGGTAAGGAATACAAAGTTCACGTTTGAATTAAAGTATAAGTAGGAAATTTTAAAAGATTTTTTTTAATTTGTTCAATAGTAAGAGAAATTATATGATAAGTTTTTTAATGTTGTCTAAATGGACAATAATGTTAACGTCGAAGCTTATTTCAATGAATATAGCTTTTGACCAACGTTTAGTCAAGATGTTGTCTGACAGTGGTTTCTTAGATGAAGAAGTTTAATGACGTAGGTAACTCTTCTTTCGTGAAGAATTATAAATATTAAAAAATAATTAAAAGGGGGGGGTACAAATGAACGATTACACGAGTAAGTTTGCCCTTTATTGCGCAGAGAAAACCGAAAGTACAATGACATCTATATAAGGAAATGCTGTGCTCGCAATTTCCAATAATTGAAATTATAAATTTTAATTTTTAAATTTTGAATAATATATATAAACTTACACCAACCATTGGGGAGGAGGTGAAGTTAAAAATAAATTCCAAATAGAGAATACTATAATAATTCCTTATAAGGGAAAAGGAATTTCAAAGTGAGAGGTCTCACAAGTCTCAAAGCAGAGACAATATAAACTGGTTAATAAAATAATTTTTTAAATTGTTACAAAATTTTTTAGAGAGGGGGGAGTTCCACCCCCAAGTCTCAGTTGAGACAATATAAGTTGTTCAAAAATAATTTTTTATAGAAGGTGAATTTTCACCAACCTCAGCAGAGGCAAATTCAAATTGTTATAAATTTTCTAAAGGGGGGGAGGTTCCACTCCCCAAGTCCCCAAGTCTCAGTTGAGACGATAAGAGAATTGAACTATTTTTTAAAGATCAATATGTAATGGTGCGCATTATTTACAGCTCCCCCCCCTCGGCACCTACGAGAGAAGGGAAGAAAAAACTTAAAACCAAATATTTGATTGAGTTGGACATTTGTCCAATAAGAAGATATAATAGTTGCCTGAAAGGCACCACTAAAACAAAAGGGTGTTTTTGACCCTAAATAATAATTTTAATAAGTTGGGAGTTCCCAAATTCTCAGCCGAGACAATAAATTTTTCAAAGAGAAACTTAAAACTAACTTAAACTAAGGAGGGGGTGCAGAAACCCCAGAGCAAACAAAAAGAACAAAAAGATACAAAAAAATCTGCTATATACAAGAAATATGAGAAGGTACTTTGCCACAGTACCAGTTTGTCAAATAGAGGGGGGAGGGTAGATAGAATTTGAAAAGTGGCTTCAAATCCTATCCCCCTTTGGTTAATCAAATTTGTTTAAGGTCCGTTCACAAAGTTTCCGGACAAGAGAGGTTTTTTGTAAGTCAATTTTTGACCTATTTTGTGATAAAAAAAAAGATAAAAAAAGAGGAGGAGAGATCATACCCCATAGTTATATGGTCATCGTGTTCCTCAGAGGGACATAACTCTTCATTCAAAGAGCTATGTTTAAGGTGTTAGATTGAGAGAAATGGATGTTTTTCATAATTACTCTCTCACCTTTATTGTTAATATAAAGGTGGGGGTGATCATTATTCAAATGAGACACCTTTCCTTCCCTTTTGTGGAATAACTTCCCTTTGGTGGAAGTCAATGGTTTTTTATTGTGGTATAATTTCTCTTGGAAGAAAAACTGGTAGTGTTCTTTTTCTGGAATCAAAAAGAACATTGTAGAGAGTACTTCTCTTTTTTAAGAGAAGAGTGGCATATTTTATAGTCGAGTTTTAAAGTCTCTATCTCGTAGAGGATAAAGACAAGTTTTATTTTGACTAAAATGACAATAGTCAGTTTTAGTTTTAAGAGGTACAATTTCCTTGTTCCTTGTTGAAAAATGTGACCATTTTTGATGAGTTTATCAAACAATTTTTATTACCAATTTTGAATTTAATATTTGTAATATTTTTGATATATAATTTTGAGTTGCCTTCTTTACAGAAAGGTTTCACCATAGAAATAGGTCATAGGTTAATTACAATTGTCAACAAATTGAAAATAAATTTTCTCCTTCACTTGTTTGTGAGTAAGAAAAAAAGGAACCATTTTTCATTAATATTTTAGTATTTTCATAAGTATTTTTATCAAGTATCTACAACTGGTTTCCTTTCTATCTCTCCCAATTTTTTTCCTCCTTGTCTACGCGAAAGTTGTACCGTCGTCTATCTCGATTTGCAAGGATTCTTCTCCTACTTGTTTTCTTTGCGTCCACCACCCTCAAAAAAAAGGCCCGTTGAAACCTGGTATCATTTAAAGCTGTGAAAGATGAGGAGAAGCCATTATTAAGCCACAGTAGGTGAAAAAAAGTCAAAACAAAACCCCCACAAAATTATAAGACAGAAGCAAATAGTATCAATCCAAATAAAGCACAAAAATTAAAAAAAGAACACAAGCTTTGTGATAGATAAGTAACAATTAGGAACAACAATTTCCCAAAATGATTTTCCCATTTCTCTGCGAGAAGGGGAAAGTGAGAACAATTTAACTCAAAAGATGAAATAGTTTTAGAGTTTCCTAAGAGGACACTATTGTTAATAATTTTTAATGACAATTTTCTTTAGTTTAACTTTAATATTAATGGTAAATATTGTTTGATATAATTTTATTATTATTTGATAAATTTTTAGATGGTGTTTTTTCAATATTATTTTCTAAATTTTCAAAGAGATGTTTTATATCTTCCTCATAGGAAGTATAAGTGGTATTGAGATCGTCAATTTCCTCTGAATCACTTTCAGTGGGTTCAGAGGGTGATTATGGTTCAAACATTTCACATAGAGATGCATGATGTTCTTGTGAATTGCAAAAGATACAAGGTTTGACCATTAAACATTCAGATATGGAATGATTTGATAAGAAACAAGATAAACAAAGATGATTTTTTACTAAGTATTGACGTCTCAAAGAAGGAGTGGAGATTGTCTCACACTCAAAAGCATAATGCCTTTGTTTACAATATATACAAATAATATGGTGATAATTACATTCAAGTTGTGATATAGTATTTTTTATAAGTAAATAATATTTGAGGCATTTACTGTTTTCTTCTCGTAAAGCCTCTTCAGAAGTATGGTTTTTCGTATGAGAGAATCATATCTCTCCAACTCACCATTTAAATATTTCAATTGATCAACTATAAGTAGATATTTGTGTATTAAAGGATATCTTTCCTCAAATAATATTTTGGCCTCAAAACAGATTTCATCTATTAAGAGCCTTATAGTCTCACGATTGTCGTGAAGTGTTTTATTTTTTGGTATATTTTTAATTTTATTTTTGACATCACCAATATTTTTAAGAATAGAACAATGAATGGTATAAGCTACATCATCTTCTAAAAGGGCGATTTCTTCTTCGCAAATTTCTATAAGTTTATAATTAATATTTTCTAAGTCAGAATCAAGTTTTCCTAATTTTTTAATAAGTAATTCCAACTGATTGGTATTCAAGTTGGAATATAAAATGCAAGAGTCAACTTCGTGAAGAGTCCTCTCCATGAGACTCCGCAAAGTATCTCTCTGCTGTATGAGAGAGTTAAAGACCTCAAGGTCAGCGGCCGAAAAGTCGGAAGGTGGAGAAGCCATGTTGACTTCAAAATTTTAATTGTATAAAAATATATACATATATGAATGAAGTACAAGTACAATATGGATTGTACAAGTACAAGTACTTAGTAAAAAAGAATGTGTCTTGAGACACAAAAAAGATGTTAAAATTTTCAAAACTATAAGATTAAATATTGATTTATAATACAAGTACAATATAATTGTACAAGTAAAAATAATCTGTCAGTAACAACAGTACCTTAGTAACAAATACTGTGTCTTGAGAAAAGCACAAAAGAATATTAAGATTTTCCAATTAAAATTAAATGCTGCCAGTTATAAATGTCACAAAATGTTGAATCGATGAACCGGTCCTCAAAATGTACCGGTATAAAGCGCTGGAAAAATATTGCATAAAAATTTTATACAAAAAAGAGTGTCTCGTGACACTAAAATATTCAAATTATAAGCTAAGTTATTTTATAAGAAAATTATATAATATCATAGAAAATATGGTACCTATGTAGAGGTTTGAAGCGATATATATATATACTATTATATATTATATATATATATATATATATATATATATATATATAATATTATATATATATATATATATATATATATATATATATATATATTATTATATATATATACTATATATATATATATTATATTAAATTATATATTTTATATATATATTATATATATATACTATATATTATATATATATATATATATATATATATAGTATATATATATATTATATATCTATATATATACTATATAATATATATATAATATATTATATTATAATATATAAACGATTATAAAACATATATTGGGTGGGGTTTCTTTGATTGGGGATATATATATATATATATAATTATATATATAATATATATATATATATATATATATATAATCATATATATATATATAGTATATATATATATATATATATATATATTATATACTTATATATATATATTATATAGGCCTGCCATATATATATTATATAATTTTATGAATATTAATGCACTTTTGTGAAAACATTTAATATAAATTATCAACTAAGTTGAAAGTGTGTAACTGACCCAAATTTTAATAAAATAAAATTTAAATCTATGTGAATAAAGAAAAAAAACCGTATGTCTTTCCACACTATGACCACTTATAAACCAAATTAAAAAATGAAAATTGCAAACTTAATGAATTAAGAATCGTGTATACCTTCATACATTACAAATTAACAAAAAATTTTTTTAATAATATAAAAATAAAAATGAAAAAAAAATTAATGAGTTCAAACTTCTATTTGAATGAAAAATATTTTTATATGAAATAATATACTAATATATATATTATTATATATATATTATATATATATATATATATATATATATATATATATATATATATATTATATCAATAATATATATATAATATATATATATATATATATATATATATAGCTGATCCAATTTCTATAGCCCGGGAATCGTAATTTAATAATGAAAAGCAGCACCAAGGCTCCAGATAACATTGGAGAAAATCTTTATTGAATTAGTTTACAACGTTTCGGAAAGCTTATCAGTTTCCATCATCAGGCTGGAGATATCAATAAAAATAAAAATAAACAAAGATACAAACAAAAAATAAAAATAAAAATAAAACTATAGACTAATGGACAACAAGATAAGGTTATAAATAAATTAATGTTTGGGATAAACAAAATTTTTCTTTCGTAATATAAAATAGAATTGGTCTACAGTTATCAATTATCTTAACTTAAACATTTAAATTTCATATTAACAAGCGGAACCGGAAACTCAAATCTTCATAGTAGGCCTAGTAACCAAAGTTTTAACAAAATTAACAAATAAACAATTAGAAATATAAATGAAATATTTGACAAGTGGGTAACTTAATTAAAAGCATGAAAACAGAGTGACATTTGAAGCAGTGTAAGAAACTTATCAAAATAAAACTAATGCAAAGATCAAAATAGCGAAATCATCATCAGGTCTCGTGAATACAGACTGGTCAAATTAGCAATAACTTTACAGGGCCGCTATCACTGTTTAAAGAGGGTTTAATTTCTGCGATGTGGAGGGATTCAAGAATGTGTAGGTTGGTTTGTGTACTTGTTTGGGATAGTATAGAAAAATTTGTGAAATTAAAAGGATGATCATGTGTGTGTGTGCGTGATCTCGTATAGATAAATGCGACGGGTTATTAAGTAGTGAATTTGTGCGTGTGGAAACACCTCTATGCTCATCCACTCTGACTGTGAGTTGGCGCAGAGTGCTACCAACATAGGAGGCATCGCAGCCGCCACAATTAAATCTGAAAATGACAGAGGCTTGGAGAGCAATAGGTTTTTTTTCCTTGTGGTTGCAAAATGACGATATTTTATGTGCGGGACTGAAAATTAATTTGGTATTATTAATTTTGGTTGAGGGAAAGTATTGACAAGAAAATGAGAAAGATCCTTAGAAAGTTTAATGTGAATGCGTTCGTAGAACGGTAAAGAAAGATATAATTTTAGCTTAGGAGCTGTGGCTGTAGGAGGAGAGGGAGGGTCAAATTTCGAAGCCAAAAAATTATTAATGTATTTATAAACTAAAGAATGGGGGAAAAAATTTGATCCAAAAAAGTTTAATAAAAAGCGAAATTCATTGTGCATTAGGGTGTACGTCGATGTTAGATGGAAAGCTCTGAATAGTAAAGTTTTGATACTATTGCATTTAAACGACAGAGGAACGTGGCTAAAAAAGTTGAAACCTAAGCCTGTGAATGTTTTCTTTCTAAATATAGATGTGGTAAAATCTGTAGTGGTTTTCTTAATAAGTAAGTCTAAAAACGGAAGTGAGTCGTCAACTTGACAACTCACTTGACAACTCAAGTCAATTTTGAGGTATGTGTTGTATTTGGAACAGAGAATTCAAGTCAAATGAAGACATGACTTGGATTTTCTCTAAAATTGTTAGATTTTTATGTTTGATGGGTCAAATTATGGGTTCCTGAGGTCAGGTTGACCGATATTTGAGTTTTTAAGTTAGGAACAAGTCTTATAACCCACACTTTTTTCATCCTTTCAATTTAAGGGAGTTCTGCTTGATGTATACCCCTCATATTTGCTCTCCCAGCGTTTGATGACATATACACATCGTAGATGAGGTTGCATCTCCTTGAACCCCCAGGAGGGGGGTGTTGGCCGACCAAATCGGAATATGCTCATAACTAAATGAAATTTCTCTAGTGCATAGAAGAGGATGAATAAATTAGAGTATGTAGCTTGAGTTAGGTACCTAATCATATGAGACATTGGGGTGCGGTACTGTGCGATGCTGAGTTAGTAAACATTCGTTTAATAATATAATAATGGTATCAATGTATATGTTTAAGGAGAACACCATATATCGTAAAATATATATGAATCTTAGAATTATAACGTCTCTCTACCTATCTTTCTTAATACATTGTGTATATTAATCTAATACATCCTTACTGTTCACATGACTGATACTGTTCAAACATGTACAAGCCGTCATTTGCATTACATCTTACAAAGATAACCCGTTTGCTAAAGGTTTGAAGACTCACATTTCTATTTTCAAATCTCTTTTTCTTTTTATCAACGTCAACTAATATATTTTTTTCCTAAGTTGAATATATATATTTTGTTTGATATTTTTATTTTATAAGTTTCATTTTACATTTATGCTTTGTTTAATTTTTTTTTTATTTTAATTTTTAATTATTTTTTTAAAATTTTTATTGTTATTTTTATTTATTTTTCATTTAATTTATTTTTAAAAATTATTTTGTTTTAAAACTTTTTTTATTTATTTCAATTTTATTTATTTAAATTTATTTTTCAAACTTTATTTTAATAAGTTTCATTTTACATTTAGACTTTGTTTAATTTTTTTATTTTAATTTTTAATTATTTTTAAATTGTTATTATTATTTTTTTTTTTTTAATTTATTTATTTTTAAAAATTATTTTGTTTCAAAACTTTTTTATTTATTTCAATTTTATTTATTTAAATTTATTCTTACAACTTTATTTTATATTCATTTCATTGGCGACTTGTTTATTTTTTTTATTTTAATTTTTTTATTTATTTTTTAATTTTATTTATTTTAACTTTTTTCTACTTTGATTTATTTCCAAATTTTTTTATTTAAAAATTCTATATTCTAATTTTTTATTTGTTTTTAATTTTACTTATTTAAATTTATTTTTTCAAACTATTTATTTTTAGGTTTATTTATTTATTTTAAAAATGTATATTTCAAACACGTTTATTTATTTTTATTTTATTTGTTAAAATAATTTTTGTTTTTACTAAAATTTTTGTTTTATAGACCCAAAGCAGTAAAAACACAAAAATCTTGTTCAACTTTAAATGACCCTGTATTTATTAGAACCCACTGAAAAATCAAAAATCTTTACAGAATCAATAATTGTCTGATAAATTTCTTGGATGTTGCTAGAGTGTTTTACTGCTTTAGGGGCGATAAAAACATGTTTCTATCGACCATAAAGCAGTAAAGCAGTATCTCGAACAGCCTATATGGGGCTCCTATGGGCCCATCCTTTCTGTTATGGTTTATTGTTCTTCTTACTGCTTCAAAAATATATTTCCTCTTGTGAACAAGGCCATATTTTGTAAAGACTAATACTTAGTCATTATAAACTATTATATCATATAAATTATATATATATTCTAGACAAAATTAAATATGCGCTTACGTATATAATATAATACCGGGAGAGGGCTTATACATTCAAACTTAACCCTTATATATATAGGTGATCTATGATAATAATATCAGCGGGACCCTATATAAAACTTACGTGGCCCGGTTCCCCGAAGGAACAGAATAATCACGTAAAAATATAAAATTATTTTATTGTATTTACTACAATAATAATAATTGTTTTGGCAGGAATGCAAAGGCATGCCTCGGACATATAGTACAGCTTAAGTACCTATGGAGGTTTTATAGGTGATATATATATATATATAATATATATAAATAATATAGTATGGGCAGCCTAGAGTTTATATGCTGTTGGAGAGTCAAAAGCACAGACTGTGGCACAGGTTTGACGTTGCGCGGAACTATGGGTATTGGTGCATGCACACACTTACTGCAAGAGAATGGCATCCCGCGAGAACGAGACTACCTGCCATGTCCTCGGTGACTTCCGCTCATAAACTAGTTTATAGCATTTCCAAGTTAAGGAGTTAAGGTTAGTAGTGGTAGTTAGCAGTAATAGTAGTTGAAGGGCGATAGCAGTTAGTAGTAGTGAATAGATAGTAGTAAAGTACTTACTTAAGGGGATTCATCACTGGGTGGCATGAACACTGTACAATAGACCTTACCTATCATGACTCTAACAATTTATTACCTTGTTTTAAAATATTATTTTAAAAAGGAAACGTGTAATTAACACTCAAAGGGCACAGATATGAACTGTATATTAAAACTAATCATACAAGACACACATCCCGTTGTTCTTATATCATGGAACCTCAAATAAATGACGTTCCCCTTTTCCCAGATGCTTTTTTGAACGGGTGAGGCGAGCAGCGCTGCACGAAGTATAAACGAAATAGAAATTAAGGCATTGGATAAGAGGTCATATAGTGTACAAACGTCAACAACATTTTTTAGTTTTCACACTGTATATCAGTCTTGATAATAGGTGATTTTATATACTGCTACTTTATAGTTTATGAACCGGAGTTGTTTATTGGGTTTATCATCCACACACCGCGCACACACAAAGCAGGCACACCTATTTTTTCAATATTATTATATATACTGTTTTAACACCACATTTAATCAATGTTTATCTCAACGCATATATTTTAAGAAGAGAATTTTATATTATTGCAAAATATTATGCAATAATGATCTTAACAATTATCGGTTTTTATGAATCTTAAGCTTTTACTGATGGCCAAAACTCCGCTCGTCCTAGGCCAATATATCTATATATATTACCGAAAATACTGTGAGTGTAATCTAAGCCTAGAATAAGGTATATTCATATTATAGTTATCTATTTTCGGGGTGAGGTATTTATTTAGGATATTCGCCTCATATTGTTAAGGACACCCTTTATTACTTGTACGGTACTATAATTTAATAATTATTATATATACCCTTATATATATATATAGGACTTGTAGTTACCCGGTGGTATATTTTTACTAATTGAGACGGGTATAGACGTGAATTTATACTATGTATATATATATATAGAATTGTAACTTAATATATACATAATGGAAAAACATTTTAAACTGATGCGGTGTTAAGGACTTGATAAAATTTTCAGAACGCACCACGAATGCCATGGAAGCATGTAAGAAAATGTAAAAATTTTATCAAGAATTACTTTTAAGAGATCAGTATAGATTCATTTTGCCATTTTATGGGGTATCTATTATGTGTGTGACTCGTAGGTAAGTATTATAATATTATTCAATATATTCTAATTAATTATTAATTTAATTATTATTAGTGGTGGCGATTATTATTATTATTGAATTATTATTATTAATTATTGATGAAATGTAAAAAACTTATTAAATAAGAATATTTAGTTACTTTAATAAGTTATTAATATATCGCTCTTAATGCTATACACATCTTTATATTCAGTAGAGTACCTACATTGCAGCTCCTCAGAATAGAGTGTATGTGAAATGTGTGGAAAATACTCGGGGTTGTTGGTTAAGGTTCTTAAAATTCTGAGATAAGTTAGGGTATTTGGATCTTAAGGCGAAGGGTGCTATCCTTTAAGCTGTTGATCTTATGGGAGTAGAACGTGGCAAGATTCGGAGTGTCTTGAGTGTATAATTCACTTCATCATAAAGTACCTAAGGCCCAGGATCTATTAGATGTATCGCCTAATTTCAGATAATGAGCTACTTGGCAGAACCAATCACTAGAATAAAGAATAAGGTATAATGTAAATTCACAAAAAATTTATAGTAGAAACCCAACGTGCAAGCCCATTAAACGCGAGCGGGGCGCACATATTTCGCGGAAGCCGATGCGATGCTTACACGCCACGCCGCCCGGGACATATTTTACTCCGCGCGTGACGCGAAGGATTTGTGCGGCGTATTTCAAGGTGGTAGGCGTGTATTACTATCCTAAAGGGCAGTGATAATCAGTTGGGTGACACAGACAAGAAATCAGAGCCCGCCATACATGTTCTGAGAGCAGTGCTTTTCATGTACCGTGCCCGAGTGGAATAAAGCATAGCTATGGCCCTTAAATACACCATATAATTCACACAGGTGGTGGCTTATTTTTTAATATCGGTCATCGACGACTAACGTAAGTCCCGCGTGTGTTAATGTACAAATCATACTGAGATAATGGCCCAATCTGGTTTACCCCGAAGATGCATGCATCATGCTGAAGCTGTGCGAAAGGAGGGACGAAGCTCAGTACCGGTATAACGGCATATTCAACGTCTTAAGTGTATATTCTGGGCAATTAAAATATGATACACTAATAATAAGCGTCGGCTACCTTGCAGGAAAGTCTATATGTAGAGAGAAACTCATGGCATATGACTAGGATGGTTAGTGGCACGCGCTGATAGGTTTGCTTGACTACATCCTACAACACTATATGGTGTGATATATATATATACGAGTAGCGAATAAAAATACAACTTGTTTATTTATTAAGTCAATTAAGATTCATTTAAGAGTAATAATCCCGATGAAAGAATACAGACATGGAATTATGTTTATACTATTGCTATGTGTTCAAAATATATAACTGTATATAAATATATATAATGCTCAAATAAACAACATATATAATATTATATTTATATAAGTAGTATACCTACGTATAGGTATGAGGCTATAATCATATCGGTATACCAGCATACTCACACACTCCATCACATATATATATATATATCCCCTAATATATATACCATCACATATAACACAAAAGTGGGTTTGCAGCACGGTCGGGTTCGGGACCAATGAACTCCGAATCCCCGGAAAGAATCTTCCGGGATCCGTCAACTTAACCGTACGACAGAGGCTTGCGTTCCCCGTCTGATACTCGGGTTTAATGAAAAGCCCGACCATTGGCTCGGGTACGAACGCCATAGTTTCGCTTTTAAGACTTCGTGGTAGTTTTCACGCTCTCTTGAACTTCTCTTCATAAGTTCTTTTTCAACTTCCTCGGCTGCAATTGTTCTCCTATGTTGAGCATATTTAGCTTTAGATGGAGTTTACCACCTGCTTAGGGCTGCATTTCCAAGCAACCCGACTCTCGAGAGCAACCGACGTGGAAAACCGAGGCAACGACCCTACGGGGCTAACACCCTCTATGGCCAGCGGGATTGCAATCGACAAACACTTCGGGTCGGATCGGCTTCCACACGATTACTCCCATACGCGGCATCGCTCACAGGACCTTTCGGCCCTGCAGCCTACGCGCTGAGCTCCTCCCTTTTCAGTCGCCCTTACTAAGGGAATCCCTTTTGGTTTCTTTTCCTCCGCGTACTTATATGCTTAAGTTATGCGGGTACTCTCTCCTGAAGCAAGGTCGGTTTAGGCACAATTCGTAATATCCAGAGGATGGCAGAAAGAACGGCGTCGCTGCCGCCGCTTACTGTAGGGCTGCTGACACTAATACTGTGATGATATACCTCTTTTATTGATCTTCCTGCGTTAGCGTTCTTCAGGTGACGCCACCCCCGATCAAGAGATATACCGCCGACAATAAAGTGCAGCAAAGGAAATAATTTTCCCATCACCACTACGGTAGCGACGTATTCTCCCTGCTGCCTATTAGCTGCTGCTGCTTTTGCAATGATGAGGGTTGCATAGTACGGTGATATTCGTTAGGTTAATTTCCTGCGTTAGCGTTCTTCAGGTGACGCCACCCCCATTTAACACGAATACCACCGACCGAGCAACAAAATTCATTGCAGCAACAGCAGCAGCATTAGCAGCAGCGGATTAAACAGCGACTACTAATACCGTCGTGCACTAACTTACCACCATAAAGATGATAAGTAACTCTCTGCCTCATGGACTACGCGAAAAGGCTCTCTGATATGCGCTATTATACGACGAGCGACAAAGCGTGCACTTTGAGTTTCTTTCGCATTCGGCAACAGTGGAAAGAGAAACGGACGGAGCGCACGCGAGGAACTAACAAAACACAACGTCTCATTCTCAGGATAGCTACTACTACTGCGGGTCGCCATCCGGCAACACAATGCTTATGCGCTAATACCACAAACAAACCTTCCCTCATCTCCAGCGTTTTGTCATGAGAGCGTCGCGCAAATTTTCCTTCCTCTTCCCCCCCTCCTTCTATCTCTCTTTCTTTTTTCAAGGCTGCTGCCGGTCCGGCAACACAGCGCACGAAACGAAACTTAATTCGAGATGGCACCACCAGACTTCTGTTAACGTCCCCTCAAAAACCTGTTTCGAGAAAGAGAGACACCGACGCTATTACTGATACAAATTTTTATGCTGATGCAGCAGCCACTATGCGCCCCTTTGCGTTTGTCGAAAGGAGAACAACAATCGGAGCGACTTTGGCAACTACGGCGCTAACACCAATA